>JARHVA010002075.1:1287500-1397500 GCA_037957365.1 Torreya grandis
ACCATCATAGGATGCTCTAGTGCACAAGACCAAGAGGTGCATAGGTTTAAGATGCAGGACCCCTATGTTTTAAATGGTTAAGTAAACATAGATAGAGCATAGGGAGTATTTATGAGTAATGAAGAGTGTGCCTAAGATCTTTAAACTTTATGCATTCTCTTATTTAAAGTCCACCTCACACTTAACCAATGTAGTTATACACACACACACACTTATGATCCTACATCTACGCCCTTGAAATACACAAAGTTAAATCCTCATTTTTCCACTAATATGTGGCTACCTAGTGCCCATTAAATAAAAGTAAATTCTTAGTTTTCCCAAAATAAGTACTAACCCCCCATGTGGTGATCTAGTGCTCATCTAAGGTTGGTCCCTTTAATGACAAAATTCAAAATTCTATAGAAAAAAAGTGTCACCCATATGGCATGACCGTACTACTCCTAACTGACCAGCCAAAAGACTCTCTTGAGATCTTGCCAAGATGATATGTGTTCCATAGAAGGATGATGCCTATCACCCCCTCAAAATGTCACCCAAAACTAATAATGAAGCTCCATATACTAAGTTGTATTATTATATTAAAAGGTCATTATAGGTGATTGAGAGGAGCTCAAGGTATTGTTAGAATGATTAGATTTATAAGTGACCACTAGGCATCATGATGTGAGTTCACACCACCTTCTAACTTGTCAATGAAATCTCCCATTCCTCTATGCATATGTCTGTCCAAAAATAATCCTACCACCAACTCTAGATTAAATCAACAGAAAAACTTCAAGAAGCATGTCCATAACACCATAAAAGAATTTAAATATACACCCACCACCCCAAGTGGTGTATTTATTATAAAGCATGCTTGTTCACTATAAAATCCTAGTTCTTCACTTGTAAAGCTTATATATTTTTATCAACCTCACATTGATGAAATTTACCTTCTAAGAACAATTTTATTAGCTAAATCTTATAGACTAATGAGAATTAAGTTCACCTCTTTCCATTCTTCTAATGATCTATGTGTTATTTATGTTTGTTGATCCTTGACTGTGGGTAATTTTCACCCCTCTCACCATTGTCCATTCCCAACACCTCCTCATTAAACCTAAAGCTCACTTGTAGGTCATATTTTGTGTATACTAAGGTTTAAATTAATATTTTCTATGGAATATTTGTCATCCCTCTCAGTGTTTTGCTACATTCCTGCACCTCCATGAGAATCACTCATGCATTTGGAGTATCCTTAGTTTAATCTATGTGACATCATCTTGTTTTCAAAGGTTTGTATTGTGTTTATGGTGGTTGGAATGCTCACTCTATTTTGGGTGCATTACCTCATTATATTTTAGCATCTCTTACCTTTTCCCCCCTTTCCCCAAAAAAAAATCTTAGGTTTAGACTAGTGGTAGATTTACCTTTATGCTCTTTAGGCCTACATACTAGTATTAAACTAGGTGCGCTTAGAATAAAAGGAATTAAACCTACTATAGAGGCTCATCCTAAGGAGTGTAAGGTTCTCATGCCTTGGGATGTTCCCATCATTACAATATACAACCAATGCCCATGCACACATCTGAGTGATAATACTTCCATTCCCAATGTTATAGACCTTTGCACCTCATGCAAGAACTTCATGTTCAGTGCCCCATCACAAAGCACTTCCATACCATAGAGTACCCATAGGTGCACATTTTGAATGATAATAGTTATTATCATGCCTAGTGGGACCAATTTGAATAAAATATAAGAAATTGGTGCCATATTTAGTTAACGAGTATAGTAGACACTCAATAAGAGCACCTAGTGACTCCAAGTATTCTTGGTTCATAAAGATCATCCCCTATCTACATGCCAAGAAGAACAAGATCATCTAAAAGAGGCATTTATTTTCATTTTATCAAGTTTCTATCACCTTCAAGAAGGAGGAGAGTAAGAGCATCTTTGTCCCCCATCATAAGGTGTAATGTAAGCTAGTCATCTCCTAGAGTGAAATTTACCCCTCCATTCAGAAGGTTCCCCATGCCTAGAAGAGGCCTATTCCCCATCCCATTCATGGTTATACTAAGGAATCAAGTGTTTGTTCCCTTAAATGGAGCTAATCCATTAGTTCTTATGTGGTATGATGACATCCCAATATCAATGCTCAAAAGCTTCTAATAGTTTATGGGTGAGATCTCAATTTACCCTATGGATCACATTCAAGATATCATAAATATTTATTGAATGCATCATGTCATTGAAGATAATGGTGTGGTTAGAATAATTACTTCCTCATTCAAAGGTAAATCCCTCCAATGGTATTGAGGCTTGAGACTAAATTTTATTCACAATTGTGATGAACTCAATGAAGAGTTACGCAATCAATTTCAAGACCAAAGTTACCACTTATCCCTGATAGAGTAGCTAAGACCATAAAGTGAGTACCACATGAAATGATGGTTGAATTAAACTTTAGATTCTATAAATATTGGGATATAATCCTACCTTTGTGTAATCCAAATCCTAACACTGCATTCTTATATTTATTAAAGGTTCTTAACAATGATATAGTAGTGATGATTTATTCCATGGGAGGTGCATTTCTCCTTGATGCCTATGAAGTAGTTGTGAATGTAGAAAATTATTTGATCTAAGTGGGAAAGATTGTGCCTAAACCTCCTATGCCTATATTTATAGATATAATCCCTAATCAAATATTTATGTAACTTATGATGGTACCTATCCCTACTACAGTGAGCCCACCTACTTCATCTATCATCTCTTATAATGAATTGAATGAGGAGAACTTATTATTACAATGTTTTTGGAATGAACTTGTTTCTCTTAAAAGGAAGAAAGCACAATAAACTACACCTCATCAAACATTCACTCAATAATATCAGATGAATAAACCTCCTTACCATGGTGGTTCACATATGTAAAATAAACTCACATATAATTAAATACCTTATACATAGAATTCTGATGCTACCAGTGGCTCTAAAGCCCTTGTCCCAATATAGAACAACCTATCATAGGATTCCAAGTAGTGTTTACCAAGTAAACAAACACATAATCAAGCTACATATGCAAACAAAATTTTGAACCAAGCACTCATGGTGAAAAATGTGCCTTAGTCAAAAGATAAAATAACAAATCAACTCTATATGAGGAAGGAATCCAAGCACTAGATCAACTACATGATGGGTCTACTTTTGTCAATTGGTAGGAGGAGAACCTTAACTATGTAAACCAAAGTGGTGAACCTATGGGAGAAAGTATTATAGATACTTTCAACACAAGATTAAAAATAATATCTATGGATGAGGCCTTACCAACTTTATCACCCTTACCTTTGGCACCCTAATCTACTTACACAAGTGCACAAGCTAAGATGCATACATAACCTTTGCACTGAAAAAGGGTTGCACAAAAGGAGACCATCTTAAACCAGTGAATTGGTACTAGAGGATATTTTTTCAAAATCCATAATCAAAAGGTTTTTATGTCTCCTTTAACATAATAGATTAGATGAAGAAGATGAACCTCAATGTAACTATGTGGGATATGCTTACTATTCTGTCTCAACAAAATTTACTACAAGATGTGCTGAAAGATTTTTTGGATTTTTAGGCACCCTAAATGGAATCTATGACCTTCATGAGACTATGATAACCAAAAGAGGAAGAATAATAAGTACAAAAAAATAATAATCTACCCCCATTTTATGTCTCCCTAAACATCAACCAACATCTGATGCATAATTGTATGATCAAATCAGGCATAAGTAAATCAGTAATGCCAAAGAGGATCATAGATATGCTTAGAATTACGTACATCCCTATTTAAAAAGAGTGGTCCAGCTTAATGGAATGATAGCAAAAGTTATGAGGGTCATGAAATATTTGAATCTCATACTACATGCATTCCAAAGCCTCTCCATTGTCAAGATATCATAATTGTACTTTGATGGTTCCCATAGTAAGAATGGTGCAAGAGCTAGTGTCATATTAGTATTTCCCTAAAAGGACAAATACATCCATTCCTTCAGATTGTAATTTGATTACATTAATAATTCTTTCAATTATGAGGCAATAATCTAATGCCTTTATCTTAGATAGAAGAAAAAAATCAAGGCACTTCAATCATTAGATGATAGTGACCTGGTTGTCAACTAGGTTAGAGCATAGATCATGATTAAGAATGGATTGATGAAAGCATATAAATATAGTGTGGGATATGATAGAAGGATTTGATGTATTCAACATCACTTCCATACCAAGATTGCATAATGTTGATGCAAATAGCCTTTTGAATATAGGCATATAGTATGACATCCCATGGAATATAATGAAAGAATCTAAGTAGCTTGTCAAACTCATGGTTAGACCAGAAGTCATTGACAACATAGAGAATTATCAAGTATTTGAAAGTGATGCATAAATAATCAATTTCCTACAAGATGAGGTAGATTTTTTTTCCATGATTCAATAAAAGGTATGAACCCAATATGGAGATCAAGTCATCTATTTGAATGGAAATAAGCTACCAAAAGGTCTAGTCACCCTATTAAGCATCTTTAATTTTAATGACCAATTCAAAGGAGAGAGGCATAATATGATAGCCAAGGAAGATATATCTACACTTGTATTCATTTCAAAAAAGAGAGCTCTTAAATCTAGTAAGGTTTGTTTTACACTAAAAATTGAGAGCTTTATTCAACTTAGTAAAAGATATGATGATATTTTTGCATGGAGCTATAAGGATCTTAGAGGTTTTGATCCAAGCTTAGCACAACAAATAATTAAGATCCATCTTGAGGAACTACCTATGTTCCAAAAGTAGAGGCCTATTAATCCAAATATGGAATCATTGATGTGTAAGGAGCTCTCCAAAATCATTGAGGCTAGTATAATACTTTTGATAAAGCACTCCTCATGGGCCACTAACCTAGTCCCAGTGTAGAAGAGAAATAGGGAGATATGCCTCTACATGGACTTTAGGGACCTAAACAAGGCTTATCTAAAGGACCACTACCCTCTCCCACTGATGGAACAAATATTACAAATAGTCACAGGTGTAGAAATATTTTCACTACTAAATGATTACTCAAGCTATAACCAAATCCCTGTGTAGGAGTGTGATCATTAAAAGACTATGTTTATCACTAAGTGGGGTACCTTTGCATACTAGAAAAATTTGTTTATATTGAAAAATGTAGTCATAAAATTTAAGAGAGCCATGGATATGGCATTCAAATATCTCATCAATAAGGTCCTCTTAGTTTACCTTGATGATATAACTATTTTTTCTAAATGTGTTGAAGATTATTTGTATCATCTGGAGTAGGTATTTCAAGGATTTAGGGAATTTATAATATATTTAAATCCTAGTAAATGTATCTTCATGGTGCATGAAGGTGCACTCCTTAGAAACATTGTTTCCAAAAAAGGACTCACAATCAATCTAGATTAAGTCAAGGCCATCTCATCTCTTCCCCTTCCATGCCACAAGAAAGGCCTCCAAAGCTTCCTAGGGAGAATGAAATTTGTGAGAAGGTTTATGCCTAGTTTCAACATCATATTTAAGCCCCTAAAAATGATGTTAAATAAAATTTTTTCATTTAGTTGGATGTGTAAGAGCAAGGAAAGTTTTAAGATCATCAAGTACACCATCATGCAGGCCCCCACTTTGATCAACATAGATTCAACAAGGTTTTTATACTTTATGCATTTGGTAGGGTTGAAGGTATCTCAACCATCATTACACAACAAAACAAAGATCATTTGGAGCATCTAGTTTCCTTCTTTAGCTAGGCACTGAGGGACTTGAGCTATGGTATAGCTTCATGGAGAAGCATACCCTAAAAATTGTGAGAGCACTTAATAAGTTTATACATATGCTTTCTAACAACAAAGTTAAACTCTTGGTCTCACATGTAAGCATCAAGGAGTTCCTACTCAACAAATATATCAACAAAAAATATCTAGGTAGATTACAAAAGTAATGGAATATGATGTAGATATCCAAGTCACCAAGCTATTGTGAGGAAAGGGACTCTATGAATAATTGTTTAAAGTAGAAAAATTAGAGGATAGTGCAGTGTTAATATCACATGAAGGAAGGCACACAAGCTTAGAATCCTTGACTAGCTAGATGTAGGATATGAGAGCCTTGCTTCTATATAACATATATCTTCCTAGTCTTAATAAAGCTAAGTGTAGGCATTTTTGACTGTAGTCCATTCCCTATGTGCTCATAGAGGGTGAACTTTTTTTAAAGGATATAAATGGAGTCCTCTTGAGGTGCATGGAACTAGATAAAGTAAGAAAAAATATTCAAGAGTTCCATGATGGTCTTGTGGGAGGCCATTATTCACCCAAGACCACTACCATGAAGATCATGCAAACTAGCTATTATTGTCCAACCCTATTCAAAGATGGACATGCATATGTGAAAAATTATAAGAAATGCAACTTATTCATAGGTAAGCAAAGAACGATAGCCTTTTCATTATTCCCAATTCAATTTTATCAAAATTTTATGAAATGGAGCCTAGATTTCATAGGCATGATTAACTTGCCATCAAACAATGGGCACAAATGGATTTTGACATCCACTAACTATTTCACAAGGTGGATAAAAGTAGTTTCACTCAAGGAGGCTAATGAAACATCCATCCTCAGCTTCAATGAAGGCATTATGGTGAGATTTTTTTTTCTAACCACCATTATTTTTGATAATGCAATGGCCTTCTTCAGAACCAAAATCAGCAAATGGGCCATCAAAAACAATGTCTAAGTGCCTCATCAAACTATTACCCTCAAGGTAATGGTCTAGCTGAGTCCATAAAAAAAAATATGATCCATATCATAAAAATGACACTAAAGGATAACCAATGAGCTTGGCATACTAAGCTCACAACCACCCTTTGGGATAATTAAATCACACCCAAGAAAGTGTTAGGAAATTTGTCTTTCATGATAATCTATGGAAGGGAAGCTAGATTACCAACATCCCTCAAGTTGACTTCATTGTAACTCACACATTAGTTGGATCTACTTGAGAATGATCCCCTGATAGTAAGATTAGTTGAGCTAATGGAGCTTGAAGAGATTAGAGAGTAGGTTTCATGCACCATGAAATTATAATAGGCAAAAACCAAGGGGGATATTGAGAAAATAGCCAGTGATAGGAGTTTTTAGGAGGGAGATTTAGTACTCAAATGGGATGCAGATAGAGTGATATTTGGACACTAAGTTTGACACAATATGAAAAATTCCATATACCATGGCTAGCTACAAGCCATCTAACACCTTCTAACTTACTAGAATGAATGGAGAAGAGCTACCCATCCAAGTCAAGAATTATCTCTATTGATCTTTGTGTAGTTTGTAAATAAGTAGATTAGATGCTTTTCATTTCCTTAAACCCCTTGTGTGCCTTTTTATGAGTAGTTTCAATTCCTCTAAGTGCTTGTGCATAGTGTTATCTTAACTTAGGCCTCTTTCTTCTAAGTGCCTTTGGTGTGGATCTTGTTTTATTAGGTGAGTCTCAATTATTTCATATAAAAAACATATGGCTAGCACATACACAAGTGAAAGGAATAAAAAATTCCAAAGACTCTGTGCCCAATGGATCACTCAAAGGCTATTAGATTCCTACTTAGTAGGAAAGTGACCAACAAAGGTCACCATAATAGTTGACTTTATAAGTCACCTTGGTTGGTGCAGGACTTGCCAAGATCATAAAATGAGTTATGCACATATGGGATCTCATGTACTCAAGATAAATGTGTGTAGGCATTCTCTATCTACACCCACACCTAAGATAATCAAGCATAGGTCTACACAATAACAAAGTGATAGTTCACATCCACTAGGAGTCCTTGATGTGAACCACTATAGGATTATCTAGTGCACAATACCAATAGGCATATAGGTTTAAGATGTAATACCCTTATGTTCTAAATGGTTAAGTAAACGCAGACATAGCACATGAAGTTGCTATTAATCATGAAGAATGCACTTGAGATCTTTAATCTTCATGTGTGCCCTTATATAAATCCTTCCTCATACTTAACCAACATAGTTCCATACCCACATGTAAGATCCTACATTTATGCCCTTAAAATACATAGAGTGCAATCCTCCTTTCACTGCTACTACATGGCTGCATAAATATCCATTTAATAAATGGAACTTATTAATTTGATTGAGAGAAATTTCAAGCCCCCATGTAATGATCTAGTGCTCATCTAAGGTAATTCCCTTTATCAATAGAGTTCAAGAAAATATAGTGGAAAAGTGGCACCCATGTGGCATGATCATACTACTCTTGACTAACCACCCAAAAGACCCTTCTAAGAGCCCATCAAGTTAATGTGTGTTCCACAAAATGATGACACCTATCACCCCTCATAATGGCACCTAAAACCAATCACAAAGCACCATGTACTACATGGTAGTAAGATATAATTAAGGTTATTAGAGGTAATTAAGAAGATCTTGAGGTTTTTTTTTTGAATGATTAAATACATAAGCAGCCACTAGGAATTGGGATGTGAGTTCACACTACCTTGTGACCTTTTCAAGGAAATATTTCATTCCCCTATACATAGGTTTATCTAAAAATGATTTTACCACCACCTCTAGATCCAATCACCAAACAAACTTTAAGATGCATGATCACAATACCATAAAGGAATTTAAAGCTACACCCACCACCCCAAGTGGTGAATTTATTATAAATTAGGCTCATTCACTATAAAAGCCTAGTTCTTCACTTAAAATTTTGACATAGTTTTAGAAACCTCACACTGCTAACATTTTCCCTCCAAGAGAACTTGTATTGGATAAATCTTATAGATGAATGAGAATTAAGTTTACCTCTTTTCATTCTTTTGATGATATATGTGTTATTTATGTTTTTCAATCCTTGATTATGGGTAATGTTCACTCCTCTCACCATTGTCCATTCTTAGAACCTCCTCATTAAACTTGGAACTCACTTATAAGTTATATTTCGTGTATACTAGTGTTTACATTGATATTATCTATGGACCGTTTATCATCCCTTTTAGTGTTACACTATGTTCCCATGCCTTCATGTGAAGTCTTCATGCATTTATAGTATAATTGGTAGGTTTTATGTGATATCATATTATTCTCAAAGGTTTGTATTATGTTTATAGTAGTGGGAGTGTGCATTCTATCCTAGGTACATTTCCTCATTGTATTTCAGCATCTCTTAGCTTTCCCCCCTTTTCTCCTCAAAAATATTAGGTTTAGACTAGAAGTAGATTTACCTTTCTACTCTTTAGACCTATACATTGGTCTTAAATTAGGTGTACTTAAAATAGAAGGAATTCAGCCTACTCCTCAAGCTCATCCCAAGAATTGCAAGGGTACCATGCCTTGGAGATGTTCCCATCATTAAGGCAAAACAACCAATGCCTATGTGTGAATTTATGTAATAATACATTCATGCCCAACATTATAAACATTAATTCCCTATGCAATAATTTAATGCTCAACACCCCATCATAAATCACTTCCATGCCATAGAGTAACCATAGGTGCATGTCTCAAATGACAACACCTCTTCTATTGGTCACCTCCTAAAAACAAATCCTATAGTAATATATCGAGTCCATCTCAGTCTATACTTTAATGGCCTCTTTATAGTCTAACTTTGTTTTGACCCACTTAATATGTCCTCTAAGACATCCATGATCTCTTTTATCTCTTGTTTCCTCTATCTACATTATGTCCTCAGTGGTCACTTCTCCTCCTACTATCGAGTTGGTGGTGGTATCTCTAGTGCTCCAACCTCTACACCCATCTCCTCTCACTCTACTACATATCATAATCAACCAATCCATGGTCTATCATGATGTGGTCTAAGGTTCATCCTCACCACTAGAGGTCATAACCCTCCTCTTAATCATGGATCTCTAACATGTTAGGAAAAAAACATGAGAACTACTATTGGTACCATTGGGTGAGGAGAGCCCATCTACCCTGGTACTCATAATACCAAATGTGGCTCCATTCACCAAGTGTAATTCCCTATCATTTTATTCCATGCTAAAGCTAGTGAAAGTATGTACTAGCTATGCCATGTAGTAGCGATGTGCCCATAAAACTACCATACTATATCTACCCATCTCACAATATATAGCTAATTCCCTATCATTTTAGTCCATGCTAAAGCTAGTGAAAGTATGTACTAGCTATGCCATGTAGTAGCGATGTGCCCATAAAACTACCATACTATATCTACCCATCTCACAATATATAGCTCTAGCATGTGGGGCATGACCCATGCTACCTAGTCCTATCTCCATCTCTATATTCATGATAACCTATCATCAACCATATGGGGCAACCCAATTGGCTGATACATGGGAAACCTCTCATAGATCCATGCCATTAGTAATATGATTAGTACAATATAATTCTACCCTATGGAAAAAACTACATACACATCATGTATGAGCTAGACCTAGATGATAGATCCTTGGTCATATATCACCCTTTCCTCTAGTATCATCTGGCTCAAGGCTATCATGAAAAGTGTTATCTTATCAACTGACTTGTGACACATCATCCATGATATCATAATTCCTATCACAACCTCCTAGATATCCATAACTATGAGATATACACATCAAACATACTCACCCTCTATCTCAAATATATCCTATCCAAGCCTATATCCCATACAACTAAGGCTCTCCTCTCATTGTTGCTATCAGGTATCCCCATGATCACAAGTTTCCCTAATTTTAGTAATCCTAAGATGGCATGTACATCCTCCAAGGTGATTCCCACCTCTATAATATCCTCCTCCACCTCCCACCTAAAGGTGTTAATCATTTATTCTTAGCATCCTAGGAACATGACTAATAGATCTAAGCTCAAGGGTATCCTACACATCTTTGTTATGCCTCCTAGGCCTATAAAAATTAGTCTTTCTCTATATTCTATTATTAGGAAATCTAATAAATCTAGTAGCCATGACGTGCTTACCAATTACCAAAATCTAGGTCATCCCTATAATCAATAAACAACAAAAGATGTATTAGCTCCTCCATGTCATGTATAGTTAAAATACATTATTTTTAAAATTTTAATAAAAAATAAGCTGAAAATATTTTAATTTATTCATTTGAATCTATTTTTATCCTAATCAACCCTTTGAGCCCTCTGTTGGTCATTCTATCACTTTTTTGGCCACTTGAATGTATTTTCATACTCTTCTAGTCATTTGGTCAACTCTAGTTTGACCAAAATTTTCCTATTTTGACTTGGTTAAATTTAAATTCTAAGTCAACCCTCTTATTTCCCCCTATTACTAAATTATCATATTGGATTTATCTACTCAGTTGGTAAACAATACTAGGTAGGTTGGTAGTCTGCAAAATGTATAGGGTTGACACATAACTACTAGGTTGGTGGTGTGTATTTTGTCAAATTTTAGCCTAATGGGTTGACTGGGTTGACTTAGTTATTTTTCCCTGCTGACCCCTTACATGCTATGAAAAAAGTGCCTTTGGATAGTTCTTTACCCAAACCTTCAAATCCTTTTTCCTAAATATACTTTTCTACCCTTAGAATCTGATTTAGTTTCATTTCAATATCTAGAAATGCTTAAAAACACAAATTTCTAAAACTACACTTAAAAAACTAAAATATTTAAAAACTAGCTTAAGATTCTCAGTTGCCTACCTATCCTATACTCACTTCCACCTCTAGGGGTCCCTCTAACCTAACCTATCATCTCCTCGCTATTATAGCTCATTTGGTCTCTCGGAGCTCTTTTTCTCTCTTTCACAAGTCAAAAATAACAAAAGACATTCATTTCAACCTATTTAAAATCACTTTTCACAAATTTAAATCTTTTAATTATTTTCCAGTAGATTCCTTATTTTTTCTCTATCTTTAATTTTACTCATTCATTTTTTGAACCATAAAATTTTCTAGATTCATGATGATGTACAAAATCTTTTCCACTACCATATGCCTATATTCCAAGAATTTTGATTTTTGGCTATTTTTGGCACCAACTTTTACAATTTCACCTAATGTTCTTCATATTGGCCACTTTCACTTCTCTTGTAGTCTACTTCTTTATCTACAAAACTAAGACAAGTAAAGGTATGTTTTTTTCAATTTTGTCCTTTACTTTATCTTATTTTACTACTTATTACACTTTACTTAACATTAATTTTTATGTGTTATCATTTTCTATTTCTCAAAGCACCATCCCATGTTACACTCACATGACACATGATGATCTTTGAGTGGGGAATATATATACACATAATATTTTAAAATTTTTATCAATTACTAATACTTTGTATCTTGCACGAACCTATTTAGTCTCAATCTCTTTTAGTGATACTTTAAGGGGTGGATCGAAAAAGGGGTGACCAGACCATTGGTGCTTTACAACATTTTTGTCCTTTTTGCCACATGTTCTCTACACTCTTATCTCCTAAAAATAATTTACCTTAAGATTATTCTTCTCTATTATACCCATTCTAGGCATTTACTAATTTTTATCCTCATTTTCCTCACGTAAATCCCATTTTATCATACAACTATACTAGGTCGACCTTGTACAGTTTCATGGTATTTTTCACTTAAGATCTAGTTGACCTTTGGTTGATGTAGCTCATGACCTAGTGAATTATTGATTGAAACTATGCTAGGTTGACTGGGTTAACCCTATCAGCCAAGATTTTTAGAATGATTTAGGGTTAAATATACCTATAAATACAAGCTCATTTGCATCATTTGATAAGAAGTGAAATAAGAAATAAGAGTGAATGAACATCTACTTATTAACCATTCTATTTGAGAAGTAAAGTTTAGAGTTCCTTACTTTTTTTAGAGATACAGATCTTGTCTTATGGAGAAGTCTTTTAGTTTCATTTATAGGTTGTGTATCCTAAAGATGATTTATCTTTGTCATTTTTACATACCACAATAACGTCTTACAAAGTACCTTGGCCAAGGGAGAGATTGAGGCTCGATAGGTGCATCTTCAAAGGTAAGTATTCCTAACTTTATTTCTCCTTTGTAAGAGTAGATAGATAATGCATTTTTGCTTCTCTTCCATGAATTAGGATTTTATATATATTAACATGAGTATATGTCTTCTATGCATGTTTATATTTACTGTTTCTAACCCCCACTTTATTTCACAAGCTTTGGTGAGCACTAGATTAGATTTACTTTTCTTGTTGTTAGATTAGGTGAAATATCAAAACCTAGGACCCCCTTAGGGTTATTACATGATTATGTTAGACTAGAGGATTTAAAACCCTCCTTATCATAGTGTATTATGATAAATAATCCCCTAATCAGGTCTAGTAGATCCTATATTAGTCGTTCTCTCGCTTAACAAATGTATTCCCAATCAAAAGTGTAGGTATGGTCTATCTTCTCTAAGTTATGATTGATTTATAAACATCATGCATATTTTATTACATACATACCCCATCATGGAGTGGGGTTGAAACAATGTCTAGATATGAATCCCTGGGTCTATGTTTCCCTAAATAACTCATGAAAAGGTAATGACCTCCCCTCCACAAGCCAAATTGGATGAAAATAAAGACTAAGTGGAAAGACTTTAGAGGTTGTTTTTAGATCACCCAAACCATGCAGGTTTTTGGGAGATCCTATAAAACATTCTTTTCATGCCTTGGACTAGGCACAAATGCAATAAAAATGCACTTTTGGTCACTTAACTTCCCTATAGGGGATAGGGGGAGATAATACATGCACTCTTCATTTTGATCAAACAAATAAACAAGTTCAAATAAACATGGAAAAAAATGAATGTTTTTCAAAGCATGAACTAATTTATTTAAAGTTCATTTTAAATAACCAAAAAATGAAATGTGTTGTGAAGTTTTTATGTCCCCCTTGGCATTTGTTAAAACTTGCAAAAAAAATTTAAAAAATCTAAGTCATAAAAATGATCTATGTTATTTTTAAACAACAAAAAAAGAAGTGAGAAAGATTAAAACACATTCAAATGAAGTTATTTGGCCCCCTATATTAAGTTCAAAACATTCAAAAATTTTCACAAAACAAATTCAACACAAATCATCTAGGTTCATTTTAAGCACTAAAAACCAAATGAGAAAAACTTAGCCAAATTCATTTTAAACACTAAAATGAAGTGTTAAAAACCATTTAAACTTGAAAATTTGTGTTCCAACCATGCTTTATCCCTACCATGGTTATATATTCTTCTCCTACTTATAATATATTTAAATTATGATCAAACAAACGTTCAAAACATATCTCTTAGGTTTTTGTTGTAAAAACACAATGATTGATGCTAGTCATTTATGACCAATATTGGTTAACAAGTAACTGACATTGGTTAGTGATAATTGATACCAATCAATAAGGACCAAGATGGGTTGCCTGTGACCCCAAATGAAAAACCAACACGAGATAAAAATGTTAGTTATTCTAAAACATGATAAAAACTTCTCATAATTTGCAAGGAGATGATTAGATAAAGAGTTTAAATGTCAAAGAAACCAATAAATAATGATTATTAATGCTAATAAGATTCAAAATCAAAGTTTTATTAGCCATTTTACCCTATAATTTGACCAATGATGGTCACATTGAACCATCTTAATGATTATGAATGCTAATAAGATTCAAAATCAAAGTTTTATTAGCCATTTTACCCTATAATTTGACCAATGATGGTCACATTGAACCATCTCAGTTAGGTAAAACTAATGATGGTTTGGTAGAACCGATGCCAATTGTGTCTGATTGATGTTAGTTTATGTGTATATTCGAGTTAGCATAAAAAACATAAATATGACAAAAAAAGGTTAAAACTACAATTTTTATAACATTCAAGCATTAATTTGAATATTTCTGAGTTGCATCTTAGTCTTCTTGGTATGTGGAGTGCTTCATGTCATCATCAAGCATGCCATATATGATCAAGGAATTTGAATCAAGAGAGGAGGTTAGATCAAGTGTTAGTTTTCATAAAATAATGAAGTAAACACACTAAAAAACATAACATCTTTAGGCCTCGATTATAGGGGGAGCTTAGTGAAAAAATAAAAATTGTAAACACAATTAAAATGTAAAATAAACAAGACCTCTTACCTTTCTTGAATGATCTAAATGATGTATTCATTTATCTTGCTTGGCTTATGCGGAAAGAGTCTTAGGCAAATAGAGTTGTGTGGATCCTTCTCTCCTTGTCACCATTATCTTGTGGATTTGATATGGATTGATGTGGCTTGGCTTATGATTTTTTCATTATAACATTATTGTTTCCATTCTTGCTATAAAACTATCATTATAACTTTACTATGTTCTAAGCTCTCATAAATGAAAGACAAATGCTTGTATTTATAGGTTTAAAAACTAACCCCAACTCAAAGAGAGTTAAGGTATATTTTAAGCTTGTAATGGGTTAAAACATAGCCTAATTGAGTTAATTAACCCTAATAGAGTTAAAAGGCATCAAAACCTCATTATTTTCAATGAATAAGCATGGGTGAGATATTTTTAGATATTTGCAAAGGCTTAACAACTCACAAATGAACTCATGAAAAGCTAGGATATTCTTGATTTTTGAATTTCATTTTTTAGAATTTCATTAATTACACATGGATAATTCAACTATGAATTTAAATTGCTTTTACATGTTAATTAATTATGTTTAGGTTTTTTAATATTTCCAAGTTTGATTTAAGTGTGCACTTGCCCCACTTAATATGTATATAGGCCAAATTGTATGTTGTAATGCCATGGAATAATAGGAGATAACTTTGTGGGAGGTTTTTATTGTTTATAGTAGGATACCCAAATTATGGATTTCTTAACATGATTCTAGGATTTGATGAGTGTTGCATAATCAAATTTTGGACATTTTAGTGATTGCTAAGCTTAATTTGTAAAGGTTGGTAGGAATCAATCTAAAGTTTGATATGAAGCCATTGGTGGCCAATTTTATGTGTCAAAACATCACATATCAAACATTTCCATACTTGATTTTTTTTATATTTCATTGTTTATAAGATCCTTGATTTTGAGGAAATCATTCTATATTTTTACCCAAATGGTTTACATATTTTTACCTAGACCATTCCTACTTTGTTACTTGAACCATTCTATTATTACTTGGACTATTCTATTTTTTACCTAGACCATTATAATTCTACTATGAAAAGCATTTTATTTCCCCTAGACTATTCCTATTTCCCATTACCTGTTATTTTGGGTCATTCGAATCCTATTACTAGTCATGATCTTGATTATGAACCAAAAAGTATGTAAGTAGATTTAGTGAATATTTCATAGGTAGTTTTGAGTGATCAACATCAATAATAACATAAATAAAATATTTTTTGGGCTAGTTTCATAGGGCATCTCAACATATGGTTTCACCTATTTTATAGTTCCTTGAGGATTTTTCTAATCATTCTTATTTATTATTATGTGGTATTCCCCTAGACCTTAGATTTTATTATTGGTTCATAGGAGCATCATTGCATCTAGTTTATCTTTTGTTTGAGCCTCTAATTAAGGAACATGGTCCTTTTATAGATGATTCATTATACATTTGAACATATTTCATTACTTTATTTATTCCAAAAAACCCAAAAACATTAGAAAATGCCATAAAAAATACCAAAAACAATATTAGTTAACTTAGGTGGGATTAAAATATCCAAAAGAGTTATAACTCCATGTAATCTTATGGTTGGGTTTCCCCTTTATTATATTTGTCACTTTTGTTCATTCTTTAAACTCCCATTTCTGGTTACATCAGCCTGAGATCCACACAGACTATGTAGGCAACGTTTGGATATATGGGGCATATGGGGTTAACTCATCCACTTTTATTTTCATGTTGTTCTACCCTATGCCTATACATTCTCTATATTTTATGATTACTCCTAGACCTATATTCTCTTGGTGTTTTGTGAGCCATTCTTATTTTTCCTCTATTAATCATTTCTTCTCTACTTATCATCACATTTATTTTATACCAATTAATGGGAGAACTACATTTGACTTAAAGCCCATGTTGGAATTTTTATCCATGCGAATATGTAGGAAATGTCCAAATTTCTAGTATATTTATAGGTTTCTCAACCACCCCTTCCTTATTCTTCCATTCCCCCTACTTTGATAAATTGTTCATACTCCAAGAATGACACCTTATTCATTACACATGCATAATTTTTTCTTTCTTATATTGAGTCTCTTTATCTTCATTGCATTATGTTTTGTGTGTTTTCTTTCATTATTTGTGTGCTTTCTTATTTTGAGTGTTGTGTCTACATATATTTTGAAAACTTCTTGAGTCTTATCCTCACTTAGGGTTAAGTTGCTTGCTTATGTATCTAGATTATTTTCTTGTTTGTTTGTGTTTTGTATATTCTTGTTTGCACTTTAGTATTGATAATTCATATCTTATTCTTAAGTTGGTTTCATTTTATATTTTAATTTTGGTTCTTTATTTTTTTTTTGGCTCAAATGTAAATGTTTACTACTTAGGTTTTGGTATTTATATCATTACTTTGAGTTGTAAATGTTCATGTTTGAACTAGTCCATTCATAATTCAAAATCCAATGTTATTAAAAGTTGTTCATAATTATAATGCATAATTTAATTTTCCATATTAAACACCAAATGATCCAATCTTAAAAGTCAATGTGGCATTGAACATACATCTCTAAAAGCACCATCTTGTATATCCACTACCAAACTAGGATATCATCCCCCAAACTTGAGATAAAAATTGGAAGTAAGCATGACTCTCTTTGTTACTTCAAGATGTGCATCTCTTGGGTTATGAATTTATTCATTATATCCATCAATTTACCCAACCTATATGGATACATCTATATTTATTTAAGATGTCCATATCCTAAATTAATCTCTAGTATCTAGTTATGCATCAATCTAAATTAGAGATAAATCAACAATTTGTATGCTAATTATGGATGTGCATCTCCTACCATTAGCATAAATTATCATATCAAAATCATGGAAAAAATTATGTATCCATCTCCATATTCTAATCTAACCTCCCCCCATGGACTTATTGTTACCTTGGTTGCTCACAAGAGGCTATTTTTAGCCTTTTTTAAATCTATTTTCAAGCCATTTTCTTTTGATTATTGAATTTTTTAGCCTCTCTTGATAAATTACATGTTTCTTTATTTTGATCAATGGCCAACACATCAAAATTTTAAAAAAATCGTTTTCTCCTTGAGGGGCCATCATTGGCCATCCAAACACTATTTAGGGCATTTTTGTAACCTCATTTTTCTGCAACTCATGTATAGTTTAATAGAAAATTGAAGGAATTTTCTTCTAATTATGATCATTTTAAGCGACATTTTTATTCTTTGAAAATATGTTTCTTCAAATAAATTTCTCACCACACCTTATAAAATAGGGCCAAAATGTAGACATCAAATTCCTATCACTATCATGCTAAGATTGTAAATCTAAATGACTTTCTGTAATAATGTACAAATTGGACCAAAATCACCAAAATGCTATAATTTGTCTGCACACGTCATGCACATTCTATAATTAGCATCCATGTATCCTATATTAGGGAAACATGTTTTATGTAATTAGTATCTTATCCTAATTCATTTTGAGTCAAATTATGACCAAGAAAAATTATGCTCTGGACCACTAGAATCTTATAGTTCAGTCACACACATCATGTGCATGTTCCAATTCATGTCTATACTAACCTAACTAGGGTATTACACTATACACAATTTAAACTTTCATCTAATTTAATTTTAGTCATATTATGACTAAGTAACTTGACAATATCAACCAGTTTGATTAAATAAGTAACCAATTTCCAAGAATTACAAAAAGCCTAAGTAAAATCATTTAAGCAAAATAAACTTGATTAAGAGATTAAGTAAGAGATCCATAGAAAGTTATTAAATATATATCATTATAAATTTATAATTCAAAATATCTAGGCCATGATGTCACCCATGATATCATCATAAGGGTGTTATCCACAAAGCATTAATGGAGATAAATATCAAGATTAAGGTTACCCATGCCTCATTAATGATTCATTCTCCAAAATATTGATGACCATATTTATGGCTTGTCCCTCCAAAATTGAATAGATTTGTGACCTTCCATCTTGGTATTGAGATCTAGGGATAGAAATTCATTATCTCATTTTTAAAAATCTATAAATACATGATCCATGTCCATAACCTTTAAGCTTTATTTGTGTAATGTTATTATGTAGGAACAAATTTAAGAATATCTATTTGGTGTAAGAAAACTATGCAAAAATATTACTAGAGAGCTTCACTCATCCTTTCAACATAGATCAAATCAAGAGCCAAGGCTACTGGTGTAAGGATAGATGTATGGAGACACTTGTGATATTACATTGATAAATACTTATAGTACCAAATCTATGCATAAACACATTTAACAAACCAATCTTGGAGGAGGGTCACTTGGGGAAGGCATTATCCATGTTTTCTTGTCTAATATTCTTGACTCCACTGATCTATGCCCCTTGGGAGAGTAGGCTTATCACATTATGTTCTTTATGCTTAGTCATTTTTTTTTTGTCTTAAATGTATTAACTAATTTGATCCACAATCCTAATCTACAATTAGTACCCTTTATAGTCATTGTTATCTCTTTATCCTCCCTCACTACCACCAAAAGTGGTTATGGCACCTATTCAAGAGTATAATACAGATAAATTTATTGCAATTATTCAAGAGCATATCTCAGAGTCAATTATTTCACCTTTACAAAATAATTATATACAGGAAGTGTTATCAATCTAAAGTGTAACCTTTGGAGAAGTTATTTCAAGACTTCTCCCTTCAGTTGATATAATGGAAATACCCCTCAGGTTGTGGGTGACCTTGTGTGATGGGTGAGTCTCCAAAGAGGGATGGTTCCCCTAGTGAATCACCTAAAAAAATACTATTCTAAATTTTCTATGTTGAAAATGGATAGATAAAAATAAAAGATAACACACATTGTAAGGAAGTGATGCACCAAAATGTAATTCTACCTTCCTTAAAATTTGCACTATGAAACCCTTAAAATAATTCATATGTTTACACAACTTAAAAATTAATTACTAATGCATAATTGTTTCATATGAAGGTCATAGGCTAAAGGATAAACATGGAGGAATGAAACTTATTCATATTTTATTGTTTACCAAAAAATACTTTCACACCCTATGACCTAAAAAATGAATCCTACATTGAATAGATGTGAGAAAGTTGAACAATAACCAAGGAAGAAAAAAATTCAATCACAAGATCATATCAACATATCCATAATTTCACACAAAACAAAAGTATATAAGAAGTTAGAATAGTTTCTTTTTATTTTTTTAAATGAAATTATAAGCTTTTGAATGGGTAGAGTCTTGTCATACCCAGTGGAGGGATACATAGATAGGCATTCTCAGCCCATTTTATAAGAAACACAAAATAAAAACACTACCAAGGTTGTATAAATGAAACTATTATAATGTGAATGATCCTATAAAATATGTAAAATTTTAATATTAATCCATTATTCCTTCTCTAATGCCTTCATACCTACCATAATGTTGATCCCTTGAAGAGAGTGGCATGGGAGTGGAGGAGTGGGCCTTATCTTCACTAAACTTTTCTCTTTCTAGAGGCTTGATAGAGGATAGGTGTCTTTTAAATATTTAAAATAGTAACTTTAGCTTTAATTTTCCCCATTTACACCTTTTTTATATAAAATTTAGATGCATAGTTCACTTATTGTAGTACCACTACTTTAATCCATGGGAGTTACCTTTATAGTCAGTTTTCAATGCCATATTTGGGTCTTATTCATGGTTAAATTATATGAATAAGAATATTATAATCAATCCCAATAGATAATATCACATACCCAACACCTTATATCTCCATTATGTTCTTAAATGACTTTAATCCTATATTACGGTCATGCTTGACCATCCTCATTAGCAAACTCAAACTGAAAGTCACTTTATAGATCTCCTAATGGTCTTCAAGAAGGATAGAAGGACCAATACTTCTTTAGATATTTGATATTTTCCTTGAATAAATTTACTCTTTATGATTTATTTTTTTCTTTAAGTGACTTGTAAATACCAATAATCTCTTAGGTCCTGATTGTAACTTCTTCTCCTCATTAAATTTGACTATCCCTCTTCATAAGACCATACTTGAATTTTAAAAGTACTTGTATCTTTTAACTATTATTTCTTGACTAGTGACTTGATGCTCTATATTCTCTATATATTTTTCCTTCATGATAGTATATAGGCCTTTTTAATCCTATTGATCTCATTCTAGTTTCATCCTTCTTGGAATTTCATCTCTTGTATCTTCCAATCCTTAGATAAGTCAAAACTCAGATTTGATAGGTTTGGATTATGTTTATTAGGTCTTCAAGTATTGAAACTCACCTAACTCTCTTGGAAGAAACTCTAACACCTTAAAATCAACTCACACACTTGTAAAAAAACATCTCATAGATTACTTTAAAATTTTACCAATTTTGGCTTCATAGAACTAAAGTTACATGGTTTTATTCGCCCCTAGAAACCATAGGTAGAAAAAACCATCTAACATACACTGAGAGAAGCATTTTTCTAATTCCATCATCCTTTTTCACCATTATTTTTTTTAGTGATTTTTTGTGACTTAAAACTCACTTGGATCACTCCTACCACTATCTCTTCCATTTGAACCCTGAATGATAGATCAAAGCCTCCATCTTGACTATCCAAACATGTTTAGCTTAAGAATCAAACCTATAAATTTATTGATTTTTTTCAATTCTATTTCTCTCTTATAGGAGATCATGCTTGGTACTCTCCATTCACCATATTGACTCTATCTCATCTCCATATAGGTCTTGGAATCTTTGTATTAACACTACTTGATAGAAGTGATGATTCTTTCAAGGCCATTTGAGGATTAGGATTTTTCTTAGGAGTTTGAGAATCATATCTTGGTCTTCGATGTCTTGATAGACCTACAACTACATTGAAAGGGAATTGAAGTTGGGATGAAACCCATGAGGTAATATAATATCTCCATATCCCTTAAAAATTCTTAGACCATGCTTTAATCTAAGATAATTCTTTAGAGACATTTAGAGGTAATGCAATTATTTTAAACTCTACCCCTTCTCTACAAGTTTACAAATGACCTAAACCTCTTCTCTTTTGACTTGAATCTTTATTTGGCAGGGCTTAAATGAGTTAAGAATTAATTGACTATATTAGAGTCTCTATACCATGATACAAGCTCCTTAAAACATATGAATCTTTATCCTTATTCCTGTAATCTCTCTAACTCCTAACAATCATCCATGATAAGGCTTGGAATTATGGAGAATCTCTTGACTAGTTAAAAGCTCTTTTGACCTGTTCATGATAAATTGACCTCTTATACATATTGCATTCCATTTAAAATTTTATTTGAAACCTATATATTACTTTATTTCCTCGCATCCAAGTCTTGAAGAAGCTTGCCATCCTTTCTTGTATTAGTGGAACCTACTAAAAATTTCTCATATACCTGTAACCTCCTCCTTTTTTTTTGTTCAAGAATCTCTATCTTGACACTATTAAACTATTAGTTAGTCCTAAAAATGTCTCTTAAGCCTTGATTCTCATGAAAAATTCAAAAACCTCCTACATATATGTCTACCTTGACCTATAATAATCATACTGGTTCCACAACTAGGCCAAGAGACCCTGTACATTAAATAATATGTACAAAACCTTCCCTATGACACTCTACCTTGAGAGAAAAATGCCCAAAACTTCTTAAAAATTCACCTTGATTCTTTTAGACCTATACATTCTCTACTAAGATTTAAATATCATTGAGACTTTAATGATTTTTCTCTTAAGGCTACTCTATTAGTCTTTTAACTAGTTTAGTCATACTTTATAGTAGAAAACACCTTTAAACATGTTTCAAGACCCACATATTCTCACATGCCTATTAGGACTTCTCAAGTTCAAACACATTATTCTTGTTTTTAACTAACCATCATGAGATAAAGACCCTACATATACAACATGAAGAGAAAGGAATAAGATGTTTAGGCTCAATTTAAGACTTCATATTCTATAAAATGCCTCAACATTACTAAGAACATTCATCTAATCTATGTTAAACATATTTAAGATTAAAACCTCCTCTATAACCATGTAACTTGAGATTATGGATTTGGATGCATTCTTGATTCTATTTATCTCCTTTGAGAACCTTGTCTTCTTCATGTAGTCTACAGTGTTTGCCGATTAGTCTTGGATATCTTGAATCATTCTTCCATTATCACAACATTGGTCTTGACTAAGAGAGGGGTTATTATAAGCTTATTGAACTTCAACTATATGATAGTTCATGAGATGTGTACCTTAGTCACCATATGAGAGAAGCTTCCAAGAGTTTTATATCTTGATTAAAAGGCATGAGGGGTGAGAAAGATTGTTAGCCATGTTTATGGATTTTTTTAGAGATCAACCTTTTGATTCACTCTAAGAAGTCACTTTTTACTGCATACATATAGATATTATCCTTTGATTATAAAACCACTCCCTTGTCTTAAAAATAATATTCATGAGATGAAACCCATATATATACAACATGAAGAGCAAGAAAGAAGAGGTTTAGGCTTTGGTTGAGGTTGTATCCTTAAGGAAATATCTCCACATCATTACAACTCTCCATTAATGCCTTGCAAACCTATACAAGGGTGTTCAAAACTCAAACATTCCTAAAACCTTGACAACTAAGATTATTATGGGTTTTATGAATCTTTCACTTTATTAAAGATTTGAGGTTCTGGAGAAGAACTATTGGGCTTAATCAAGACCCTTTTTTAGGTGAATCACACCTCAAAACATTTTGAAAACCCTAATCCTAAATATGTAGGCCTGTTTGTTTATTTCAAGGATAGAAAATCACCAAAACCATATCATAATAAGGTATAATGGGCCTAAAATCATGTTTGGAAGGATATTGGAAGGTGAGATGGATAATTTGTCTTACTTAAAGTCTACTCACCCTAATGAAGACCATTATAAATCTCCCTCTTAACTAAGAGACATGTACCCTTCTCTTAGGCTTAGATCACACTTGAAATCCTTTATTGGTTATCATGGCCTAAAATTTACTATAGGTATCTCAAAATGTATTAAAAAAACCTTAACAACCATGTTTCTCCATTCACTCTATTGGGACAAGCTCCAAGAATCAAAACGTAATTTCAAAAATTTGGGATTTAGAGGGTTTTGAAGCCACCAATGGATTTTTGACTGGATAAACATGATTTGAGCCTTCTCAATCAAAATTGATGCATTTAAATTATGTTAAAATGACCCCCTAACATCCCCTAATATCCATTATTCACCATGAAACAACATAAATTATATCTCCATCAAACTTATGCCTCTATCGATGACCTTTGAAGGCTATTTTTACTTCTAAATGATTATTCATAACACTTCCTATATGTTTATTTATCATGACACATAGGATGGATTATTTATGACCTCCTTCTACCTCTCCAATGTTTGTATAGGCCCATACATCTTCACATATCTTCTGTTACATCTTAGAAAACAACTTCTCTAGGCTTGTGAAGGAGCTCTTAGGTCAATTTTGGCCTTTTCTTAGATTCTTGAGAATGGATATTCCTTTGAGAGATCTAGAATGGATCACACATGATGTGTTTGACCTCTAATGACCTTTATCTATCCTAAAAAAGTTTTTACAACTCTGTAACCTTGAATAAAACTTAAAACTTTGCTTTTCTCATAGAAATATTCATTTTGAAGTTTTTTTCTAATTTTTTGCTTACAATCAATGATTTATATCCATGAATAGGCCTAATTAACATTTAATAACCCTAAAAATTCTTTAAAAATCATGAAACCTGTATAGTCATTTAAAAAATGGAAAATTTTTGGTTTGTCAATACACTCTCCCATGTTGAAAGAGGGATGATAGACGCCAAACACAAATAGAGGAGGGATAATAAGACATTAAGTGCACTTTTAATCCCTTTGGTATGGATTGATGGAGGTTACGGGTAGTTATTTTAGTGTTATGTGACTTTATAAGACATTATAAAAGATTTATTTTCATAAACCTGACTTGAATGATTCAAATAATATGACATTAAGTCCTCTTACATCCTCATACACTTTAGAGACTCTTTTAAATGCATTTATGACTTGATTATGTCTTAAAATATCCTTTTATGACCTTCATTTCTATCAAAACCCAACTTTAAACATTTATGTTTTGTTCTTATGATGGCATAGTTGTATTTTTTATCAAGGGCTACATTGCCTTAGTTTGAATGCTTATAAACATGAAAGGATATATAATAAGGGAGAAACAAGACTTGAACAAGGATTTAAGACATAAAATATGCATTAATATTTCCCATAGAGACTTGACACCAACCATCTGAAAGACTCCTTCAAGGTAGTTAGAAGTACAATAACTCATCTATACTTGGTCATGAACATACCTAACCCTCATGAGATGTGTAAAATGGAGAACACTTGACTAATTTTTGAAAAATAATACTCTAAAAATTCAATAATATGTTATATAAACCATGGGTGAATGGAATAACCAACATTATGGCAACCTTTTATGGTTTTTGCTTGTCTAAACACTCAGACCAATTACCTTAAAAATTCCATGGGCCCAGAGTCTTGTAATCAATTAATACACTCATTTTGAAGGTGGAACCAGACTATAATATGTTGGTCTAGAATTAAATACACTAAAAACACTAATATTTTCACTTAACACACACAACAATGAAACAAATGACAACAAAAACATATGTCAAAGAACTTAGGGAAAGAGAAAAATAACTAGACCTGGTCAACAGTGTGCAACATCAATTAGAGAATCAAATACATCTATCCTACTATGTGAAAAGTTTCAACACACCACTATCCCACTTGGATGAAATTAGAAACTTCTGAAGTCTCTTGCATATGTTTGAAAGGGATGAAGGAAAGCCTCTTTTTTAGATGACAATCTTGTCTAATTAGTTTCTTCCTTGATCACCCATCTCATTGCCTTTCTTTCTAATGGGTCATTTGGATTAAACATGTCCCCTAAGTAGACAATTTTTTTCATTAATTCATTAGAATTAATTTGAATAAACATTCAAAGGATAAGTTAATTCTAATTTTATTGAAGTTTAATGTTGTGCTTTATATCAAACATGACATGCGGTGACATCTTGTCGTCTCCCAACTATGCTAGATATTTAATAGGACATACATTTGAAATAAAATGGGTATTCTTGAGGGATTGGCCTCAAAATGAGATGAATATTTATTATTTATATGTTATGACCAAAATATACTTGCATTATCTTTTAAGAGTGTAAAAATGTATGTAGTCTTATCAAGGAGTTGATATCCAACATTGAAAATATCAAACAAATTAGTACCAATTAAACCTAACCCTTAGGAAGGCAAAACTAATAGACTGTCCCTATTTTGTTTCTTTATTTTTTTACCAAACTTTCATTCTTTAGTCTTAGTCATACTATATTCCCCTTGAATAGAAACATAACCTGATTCCAATATATCAAACAAGTCTTACAATTCCTCATCAATTATTAGTGTCTGGAAATTGATCTTGAGATGATTAAGATCTTATTGAATCACATGATCCTTTTTGAAATTTTATTCATACTCAAGGTATTCATACATCATGTAAAGCGGTACCTCATAAAATAATTTTATAGTCCCAATATCTCTCTCCTTCTTGAACTCTTCCATTAGAGTAGGAGGAAATGCACTTGATTCTTTTTCAATGGAGAGAGAGAGAGTTACCCAATCATGTTAGAAGTCTAAAATCTACCTCATGAAGGTACTTTAAACCTTCATCTTTAGGGACCACTTCCTCCTCATTGATATCAAATCCACTACAAATAGACTAATTTTATTCCACTTCCATGTTGGATAGAAGTTCATTTGCCTAAGAGAGGTCTTGATCAAGCCCCTAAATGCATTCTTGACTAGAGAGAATTAACTTCTCTTCATCAAGACAATATTCCATGGTTGAGTTTCCCATATAATAATAGTTTTTTAAGATGGATATTATTGAGGGACAATATATTGAATTTTCATAAGTACATGCTCTTTCAAATGATGGGGATCTCTAAAACTTGGAATTTTAAAACAAGGAAGATTATTTAAAAGTTAAGAAGGTTTTTCTTACTTGAAGATTGGGATTTTGAAAGTGGAATCCCTCTTTTATAGGGTTATATTTAGATATAGGAGAAACCTATTGGAAACTAGGGGTGGAAGGGATTTCTTGGGATTTGATTCCTTATGATTGCTCAAGCAGTTGATGTATTTTCTCCTCCTTAGCTACAATTTGTCTAGCCAAACATTCATAATAATACCTTTCTTTCTCCCTCTTCTATTTGTGATGGATATATGATTTATAATAAGTATCCTCCTACTACCTACTACACTCCATCTTTTTGTCAATCTCCTTCATCTACTAGTTGAAGTCTGATAGGATATCTCTAATTTTTTTATGACTGATTAAGAGAGTAACAATGTTGATTAGGAACAACATAGCTTCCAAAAGGATAGTTGGAAGTAAGATAAGGCTGCCATAAGGGATTATTCTGGGTTCAAGGGGGGTAAAAACTATGAAAATGCTGATATCTTACTAGTTTAGGGCCATGTAGGGTTAAACTAACACTATTTTTAGTCTGACGTGGGGAATAAGAAGGCATAAAAACCACACTCTGACAAAGAGGAAGGTAAGGGTCATATTTTACATGGTAGTATGAAATAATAGGGAATTTAAAAAAGATGTAAATCCATTTAAATATCCCTTAAAACATTCCATAAATAGGTCTACTTCTTTAATAATAATATCTTTTGTCATCATAGGAATTTGACAATAGAGGGGTGAGATCAAGTGTTAGTCCATAAAAAAATGAAATCAACACACTAACATGTTAAAATATATAATCCTAGATCATAGGGGGAACATGATGAACAAAATATAATTGAAAACCCAATTAAAATTCAAAGAAAAATAATCTTTACCTTCCTTTAGTGCTCTAAATTATTCATTTTGTGGCTTACTCGGTTTGTGCTCAAAGAGCCTTTGGAAATGGAGTTTTCTTTGATCCTTCTATTTGTGGCACCATTTATTGGATTTAAATGTATTTTTATTTATTGATGGGTATTGGATCAATATTTTGGCATTATAACACTATTTTTTTGAATCTTATGCAAAAACTTTCATTATAACTCTATACTATCTAAGCTCTCTTTTTAATAGACAATGGCTTGTAGTTATAGGCTTAGGAACTAATCCAAACCCAAGGTGAGTTAAGGTGTAATTTAAACATGGAATGGGTTCAAACATAACCTAAATGAGTTAATTAACCTTAGTAGAGTTTTGAAATTTCAATAATTAATGATTTGCTATGAATAGGCATGGGTGAGATATTTTGAGATATTTTCAAAGGCTTGACAACTCACAAATAGTAATCATGAAAAGCTATGATATTTCATATTTTTGAATTTCATTTTTTAGTAATTCATTAATTTCATGTGGATAATTCAACTAGGAATTTAATTTGATTTAGCTTGTTAATTAATTTTGATTATTCTTTTTAGCATTTTGTAAGATTTGATTTTATGTGTGCACTTGCCCTATTTAATAGGTCTATAGGATAAATTGCATGTTGTGATGTTGCAAGATGATTAGATATGACTCCATAAAAAGTTTTTATTTCTTATGATAGGATACCCCAATTAGGGATGTCTCAACAAGATTCTAAGCCTTGATCAATGATGTAAAAGCAAATTTGGGATGTTTAGTGATTCCTAAGATTAACTTATAAAGGTTGGTAGGAATCAATCTAAAGTTTGATCGAAGGTCATTGGTGGATAGTTTTAGGTGTCTATATTTTTCCCCTATTTGGGAAGGTGTTGCAAGATGTAATCACAATAACATCTTCTCAAATAATCAAATGGTCCTCTATTCTTACAAATTTAATGGTAATGGATGAACTATAGGTACCCCCTCGAGGGAGTAGTTGGAAAAGGGGTCAATAATTGGTCCCTCAAAAGGAAGAAATGATTGGACCAAAAAGATGAAATGGGGTGGAAGGGACTGATTTTCCCATAGGTAGTTATAGTCAATGGCATATGAAGCTACCCTAGGTAGGGAAGACAAATAGAATGATTTTCCCACATATAATTATAATAATAACCATAGGTGGGATAAAAAAGGTAATTATTTTCCCAAAGGTAGTTATAATCATTGAAAAAGGCTTAAGGTAAAAAGAGAATTATTTTCCCAAAAGTGGTTATAATCATGAAAGGGAAAATAATGATTTACCCATAGGTGATTAGAATCATTGGTAGGATAAAAACACGCTCCATTTGGGTGAATAGAGATAATGGTTTGCCCAAAGGAAGTGATAAACATTATCACAATGGAAATTTTCCCAATTTGGGAAGAAGAAATATAATTATTTTCCCAAAGGAAGTTATAGTCATTTATAATGCAAGTGGGATGGTATACAATGGTTTACCTGGAGGAAGTTATAACCATTGTACCCTAATAATGGAAAACATGATATGAAATATGATTTAAAATTGAGTATAGAGGATAAATATGAATGTGGGAGACCTACAAGTAGGGATATGCTCATCCGAACTAACAAGGAGAAAATTCTTTCATTACTTAATTACATTATGTAAGATATGATTTGGATTAGATCGAGAATGTTGTTGGTGCCAAGGAGAGATATCATTGCTTATATGTCATGTAGACTCTTGGATATATTTTTTAATTTATCATATGATGGTAGGCATCATGATATAACACCATGATAATGTGGTCAAAATATGCATAAAGACTGACATGCGATCCAATACTCAATTGAAAATAATACACCAATGATAAAAACCATGATGACAATGTTGAAATATGAATATGGATGGATTCAATAATAATGCACAAGGAATCACCTAATGAATATACATAGAATAAATCATGACATAACATGAAATCACACAAATAGGCAAACAGACAAATAAACAAACACTAAGAAAAAGAAAGAAAAAAAATAAAAAAAATAAAAACATGAAACAAACAAAAGTAATGTTAATCATAATGTTAGTAAAAACAACATGACATAAACAAGTTGATGAACATTACCCCTAGAATATAGGAGCCAATGTAATAAACAAAAAAATTTGGGAATAGAAAAAAAAGAAGGGGGTGGTTAAGTTATCTCCAGATGCACTAGGCAAGTAGACACTACCTACATAGTTACATAGATGTAATATCCAATAAAAACATTAGGTCAAATGTAGTTTTCATAGGAGATGTAATATAAGAAAAATGATGAGAAGAAAAACATGATAGATGTTATAGAAAAATATGGGTATGAGATCATAAAATGGTGAGAGTGCGGGACGTCAGGCTAGTAAGGATGGGGAACTAAATGACAAGTGGTTTCTTGTGACTTAGTGAGGGTTCTCAAATCTTTAAGGCAAAGAAGTGGTCAAGGTTCTTAGCTTTTCTAAATTGATTTTATAATATTTTTTATAATTTTAGGAGTATCTCAACTCATTCAATAATGATGATACATTAAATGATCCATGTTCACAAAATGGTAAGATCATTTAAACTTAACATTTCTCACAAAATGGTGAGATCATGGCTTAAGTTGATCATGAAATGGAGAGAGCATGAAAAATGGTGATTGAGAAGACATAAACATGCATCAATAATTGCCTACATAGTCCCAAGATGGGACCTCAAGTCACTATAATTCTTCCTTACAATGGAGGAATCTTACTAGGTAGCAACCAATTCAAACAAAATAAGAAAAGTTGAAAAATGGCACAGTACAACATAGGAATGGAAAATTGGTACATTAAAGAATTATAAACAAGTGTTGCACCTAATTTTCCCATAGGTGGTTATGATTAGGAAACAACAACATAGGTCAATGATATTAATTTTCCCATAGGTAGTTATAACTAGTAACATGATGGTAAAACACTGATTTTCCCAAAGGTAGTTATAATCAGGGCCACATGGTAGAGAATGAAATAAGAAATTAAGGATACAACTACCAAAACACTATCATATTTCTCCAAAAATATGGCCTCTATATATAATAATTGAAACAACTACTGAAATTGGATTTAACTATTTGTATTGAAAGTTATCATAGAACCAATGGAGTAGAATGAAGGTCAAAGGGTTGGGTGGGAAGGGTGAAAATAACTTGATTGATAGGGAAGTTATGGTAGAATTGTTTGGTATAAGGAAAAATGTTGATATTATGGTACAATTTAAATGGGCCTCATAGACAATACACTAGGATTTTCAAGTGAAGTAATGCTTGAGGTGTATAATGTTCATTAGCTCATCAAGTTCATCCCCATATGGTGTAGTGAGCATGTATGCTCCAATGCCATAGTTTGAAAATATGATGAAAGAACCTACCCAGTTGGGTTTGAACTTTAATTTATATTTGTTCTTAGCCATGTGTTGATGCTTCTAAATGAACCATAGGTGCTCTTAAATATTGATGAACACTTCTCATTTTAGGATTTGAAAAATCCAAGGCATGAGTTGTAATTTGTGACAATTCAGCGATGTCTATGGTGGAATAGAAGTAGAGTATGGGAATTTTCACAATATTTCTTTAGTTTAGTGGTTGGGATCCATGAGGGTATGAATCTTTGGATCTTTATGAATTTGATGATTTTTAGACTAATCCAAATGAGTATTAACAATGATTCTTAAACTAAAGTGAGTCTTGAAAAAAATAAGAAAAGGGAAGGGTAAGGTAGAAAGGAAACATGATTGAAAACTTTCATCTCAAATATTATTATAAACTTCTAATTAATTTGAGCACACATGAACCAATCTATGTAAAAAATATCATGAACTCATATTATATCACAAATTAGGAAAAATTAGGAGGAAATATAAAAATCATAAGAACCAAATTTACTTTAAATGTTTGCTATTGTGGTTTGAATAGCCTAAGCACATCCAAATGTAGAGAAACATAAAATGAAGTATATTTGAGATATTTACATTTAATCTAGCATTAGCATAAATCAATAGCCCTATGATAGAGAATGTGACTCAAAGTATGAAGAATCCTTCAAACTTAAAAAAATAACATGTAATTGAGATATAACATTAATTTAACAAACTATAAAGATAATCTTTTCATAATTCCTTAGTTATCTTAAATGCTCTTGGTATATAATTGCTCAAAATCGCTCCCTTTATAAAATGATAACCCCCTACCTATTTATAGGAAACATAGTCAGTTCACCAGTTAACTTTCTCAAATTTCCATATGCAAGATAAGGATAGTTATACTTAATACAAAGATTACAATTTATAAGACCTACTACGTTGAAATTGACAAAAGGAAACTATAAATGTTAATAGGATACCATATATTTTTTATAAAGGAATGTTCTTTTACAAACTAAATTATTAGTGGGCCCCTCGATTAGCCCTATCTGAGAAAGTCTTTCACCTTAGTGTATTTCTCTTTGATTAACTCAAAATATACTGCAAGTTTCATTAGACAATCCTCCTCTTGAATTTCCAATGTGTCAAATTCCTTGTGAGCCTTAGCCATGAGTTCCTTAATACATTGTGCTTCTATGATTTTCTTCCCTAGAGTAAAGATGGTGTTAATGATCTTCTGATTAACCTTGGTAGAATGACCTTGATTGTCTTTAATTCCCTGGATGTGGACACTAACTCTCTACTTGAATTCTCCATCACTGATTAGGTCCATAGTAGTGGTTTGAGAAGGGTTGTCCAATAGACTCCCTAAAAGTTTCTCCATTCTGATTACCAAGTCCTTGTCTTCCTTGATGAAGTTGTCTACATTGTTGTAACAGGTGATCAAATATTCTTGTTTATCCATCAAAACTACCATGAGGATATCTAAATGTCTAAGATTGATGATCTTGAACTCTTGGGCCTGCTTTGCCCTATGTACCTTGATGAGTTCTATCATCTAAGCTTGAGAATCCTACCATTGGGTGATTAAGGCTGTGCCATCTTAGCTTGATGGTTTAAAGTACTTAATCTAAGATTGACATTCTTTAAATTCTCAAATGTATCCAGCAAAGATTTATTTAGCACTTGTAATATGTCCTCAAGAATTGAGAGTAGGACTTGAGCCTCCAAATCTTGCTTCTCCTTCTCAAATTGGATCCTTTGCTTCATTCCTTGGATTTTGGCCATAGTCATTGCTAATTGTGATAACACCAAACTAGCTACATCGTTCTAATGGATGGGATTCTCCCCTGCTTCTTATTCTTAGATAGGATTTAGGCCAATGAAAGGTTCCACCTTTTGAAAGGTGAACTCCTCAGTGCCAATGATAGCATTATTTTTCACTATTCTCTCCAAACCTAATGTATCTAGATTGAAATGAATTGTTGTGTTAGACTCATTGAATTGTGGTTGCTTAGGAACTTCTACATTTGAACTCCCAAAGGCCCTTAGGGTGTCAATTCTCTAGCTTTCTTTGTCATGAAGGATTTAGATCCTTCTCTCTTCCTGTCTATCTAAAATGTCCTAGATCCATGGCTTGACATTATACTACACATTTATGCCAACTCCACTAAGGCCCATGATGGAGAGAGAGATGGGATTTTTTTTTAACTTCTCATAAACAAACTAGTTAGGAATGACTATTCCATAAATAGGGTTCTCATCACTAAAGAGGTTAACTTCACTAGTAGGGTGAGTGAAGGTTAACCTAGGATTATTTTTAGGTGCTAGGGGCACCAAGGCCAATTTTTCTTGTCTCTTTTCTCCATCTAGTGGGATCAAATCCTTGCTTGCTATATCAGAAGGATCATCCTCCCTATCAGAACCATAGGTAGTGGTAATGTTAACAAGGGCACTCTCCACTATTTCTCCTACCTCTGGGGTAATCATGCTAATGATTTCCATTAGGGAAGGAGGACTCTATGGGGATGCCTGGGGTTGAGGACCTTGTCCAAGTCTATGCTTTATCCTTGGATCCTTAATCACAACTTTACCATTTCCTTTTATATCCTTAGGTTGCCCACCTTAGGGTGGTTTTGTTAATTCTACTCATTAAGGCTCAAAATATTGTCCTCCAATAGGTGGATCTTAATGAGTAGTCATAGATGGTCTTGGAATCAAATGATAATGTAAGGGATGTAGTTTCCATTTCTCTCTTGAGGGCTTATTGTCTCTAACTAGCCTATGTTCCAACTAGATATTGTAGCCTTTAATCATGGATAGGAATTTTTCAAAGTTATTTGCCTTTGTATAGACACCATATCATACACCTAGTTGATGTTTGTATTCAATCTTTGGGAACTTTTTATCCTGGATGTGGTTGGTCACTCTATTAATGGGGTCCCACATATTAAGGTCATCTAGCTAGAAATCAAAAGAATTTCTATGGACCACCATAATTTCTAGTTACTTCCAATCCTTGATCACAATCCTATTAATGTCTAGTGGAAAGGGGTAGAGCTTAGCCTTCTTATTTTCATTGCATATCCTATCCACATCTTAGATACAATGCATTACCTCTAGTTTAGATGTAGCATGGTGGAGGCTTGCTAGTTGAATTGAGACTAGGTCATTGTATCTTTGGTGCACAATGACATTATTATTTTCCTCTTAGGAAATTGGTTGAAATTCCTCCATAAGGAAGAATAACTTAAATCAGTTCCTGATTTCATGCATGTTTAGGGATGTCTGGTTCAACTTTATGTCTTTGAAGATCTTCCCTTCACTATCTAAAGTTAGATAAAGTTCTGCTTCCATCTTCATCTATTGCCTACCTACTACCATTGATGACATTGAAATATACTTGAAAGGTTCCCAAAGGTTTTAATAGGGCACTTTATTCAAGGTTAAATTGTGCTAATCTAATTTATTTGTGACCAATTGAGTTGACTTAGGTCTTCTTTATAGAGGGTTTAGCATTTTTGAGCTTTAATGGTGGAAATATCTAGTTATTTAATCTTATATGTGTCCTAGATTTTATGGGACCTTATTCTCATGTCATATACATTTTTGAGCTTAGGATATCTTTGATTTTGACTCTGCATGCTTACATGGAGCCTATGTGGTGTGGTTCTATGCCTTTTGTGATAATTTTCATAAATGATATTTGGAGACTAGCCATTGGCTTTCAAAATTCTTTCTTTCTTTCACTCTGATAATCCAAATCAAAGTTATTATGTTCTTATTGGTCCCTTGATCTTTAAGCTCATGACTATGCCACTTGGTACACCAAAAAATCTTCCCCATACTACTTACTCTTGCTAGTTGCTATATCAACCATGCATTAGCCATGTGTCAAGTTTGTAGGGCCTTTAAAAAGTCTTTAAGTTCATCACACCTTTGGATCAAATCTAGTGGGTGAGTGATTGTCATTAATTTTCATAAGGTCCAATTCATTTAATTGAGTGCCTTTATTAAGTGGGTCCCATCTAATTTTCATCCTTCGAATGGAAAGCTACCATACATCCTCCTCATAGGGCTCTATGTACCTATGTCAATTACCCTAGCTATGTGTAGGTGACATATCAAGCTCATGGGGCCTTTGAAAAGTCTTTGGGTTTGACACACCATTAGATCAAATCCAACAGGTGAGCGATCACTATTAGATCCTATAAGATGTAAACATTTTAATTAGTTCCATGACTATAAAAACTTAGACTTAAAATGATGTTCCTAAAGTCCTTTTATGTTAAGAAACACAAATTAACTTAGGTTAAGGCATTTTATGCTAAGTATTTATATGTAAAAATGCTAAGAATTCCTTTGAAAGGGTATTTATAAATTCCCCCTTTGCTGAGGATTTGAAAAGTTGTCTAGGTTAAATTTGGTGGGCTCAGTAATGTCAACTACATCCTCAAAGATGTCAAATGATGGGAATGAGTTGGTCAAATTTAAGATAATGGAATTTCTTCAATCTAATGACTGAGTGACACACATTAGGCTCTCAAGAATTCATGGGGCTTAGAGGTTGATGCACATTATCAGATTAAATCCCCTGTTGTAGGGAGGATTGTTGGATCATAATCCAAGTACTTGATAGTGATTATTTTCCCTTTTGGTGTCAGCATTGGTTCACGTTGTTGGATCAAAATATCTAATTAAATTATAGGTGTTGGATTTTCAAAAGTATGTGAGCTTTAAGTTAAGGCCCAATATGTATACAGGTTTAGACTAAGGTTTTGACCTTTAAAATTTGGTTTGTGCTTGTAAACACCAAGATATTTAAACCTTAATAAAAACCTAATTAATTCAAAAGGGCTCTCAAGTATGAAAGGGGAAAATAAGAGGTCCAAGTCTTGATTTATATTAATGTTTATTCATGTTAAGAAACATAATCAAAGATTAATATAAAGTTAGACTTAAGCCTTCTATAACTGAAAGGAAATATAATTTCTTACTAAACCTTTCTGATGGACATTTGAATTCAAACCCCTAGATTTAATGCTTAGGAACCCTAGCTTTCTCCATACAACCTATAAATAATCACCTCAAAGACAATCCTTAGCAACATTAGTCCATAAAACACAATCACAACTAGATACACTAAGGCTCATGTTTTTTAATTGAATTACCTTTAAATTTCAAGAGAGAATAACCCTTCCACATTCAATCTAGAACAAAGATGTTTTGAAACATTCACAAGGGGCCCCTTTCAGCAAAAGCAAAAAAATGGGGGTATGTCAGTCTCAAAAAATAGTGACTCATAAGGGGAACATAGCAATATGTTGGAACCCAGGGATCTGGTTTAGACCTGTACATAAGTTTTTTTATCCCATTTTGACATATACCATCTCCTATATTGATTCTTAGTTGAAACAAACCTCTTATGTGTAAAATTTAAACCTAGATATTAAAACGAAAACATGCATTGTGTGCTTTGATTCCACTTATTATTTGTCATAAGACTTCAAGAAATAACAGCTAGGTTCATATCATTTTGGCCATTTCATTTGAATTTGAACATATTTAAATATTATCTTAGGAATAATTTCTCTTATGCTCTACTACTAGCCAAGTGTCTATAGCCCCAATAGAGATACCTTTGGCTCCACTCATGGCCTTGGTCCACTACCAACTAGGCATCCATAGCCCTAGTGGAGATTTATTGAATCACCTTTGACTTTACATCTTTTGATTTATCATTAAGTCTTTCTTGTTTTTATTTTTAACAAAGGTTAGGAGCCAAGATAGCCAAGTTTAAGGATTCAGTCAAATGTCCTAGCCTTAAGATACTCTCCTTCAGTTGAAACTTTAATCTCATACAAGGATGTGTTTTAAGTGTAAGTATGAATTTGAATTAACAAATTTAATTCATAGTGTACACATATGATTCTTCTTAAAAACAATCTTTGATTCAAAATAAGGTTTGAATCTTTGTGGGATATTTAGCTCTTATACCTATCTATGTCATTGCCTTTGGTTACATCATGATGCTTTATCACCACCCCATGTTCACTTTTGTAAGATTCATACTCACACATTTTGATCAATTATAAACAAGAATAATCTATGATAATTTAATATAACCAAGGAACACTAGCAAGTAGAAAAGATGAAACACAAACAAACTAACAAACAAACAAACAACAAAAACAAACAAGCACAAGCAAACAAATATATACAAGCCTAACAAGAAAAAAAATAAAGAAAGAAAGGAAACTAACTAGCCTACCCACTCTAACCTTAAAAATATTATAAATTTATTCCATTAAGAGCCCTGGTGGGGAGCAACAAAGTAATGCTTGAGGTATTTCCCATTGGTATGTAAAGTAAACACTACTCCTTGAAGATCCTTCAACTTGAAAGTGTTGTTGCATAAGATTTATGTAATCTGGTACTAGCCAATCTATAAGGGTTTGAGCTTGCCATGTTTTCCTTTACACTCTAATGCCTTGTCCTATAGGAGGACTATGTCTCCCTACCTAAACACCTTCATGTTGGACCTTTTATCAAACCATGTTTTCACGGTTGATTGGTGCTTACTGAAGTCTACAAATGCCTTTTCTCTAGCATCTTCCTTTTGAATGATGTCTAATTTCCTGGAAATAGCAAGTTCTTGGCTTTCCTTCATGTATTATTACATGGATGTGAACATAGGAAACTGTAAGGTGATGGGAAATATAGGCTCTTGGCCATATACTAACAAAAATGGTGAAGCCTTTAGGGCTTGTTTGATCCTGATTTTGTCTACCCATAATACAAACTTAAGGAGTTTATGCCATGTTCTGGGTTTATCTTCAAATTTTTTTTGATGGCCTTCATTAGGTTTTTGTTTGTAGATTTAGAAACACCATTTCCCTAAGGATATTGATTTGAGGAAAACGTGAGTGAAATGCCTTGGTCATAAGTCCATTCCATCATTTTAATGGATATGAAGGTAGATCCATTATTATAAACTAAGGAAACTGGGGTTCCAAATCTAGTGAAAATATTTTCCTCTAAGAAATTAATCACCTCTTATTTTTTACATTACTTAGTGGCTACTACCTCAGTTCACCTAGTGTAATAGTCCATAGCAGCTAGGACATATTTTTGACCTTGAGAAGAATTGGGGTTGATCACTCCTACAAAGTCTAATCCTCATTATGAAAAAGGCTTATCCATCATCACAAGTTGTAAAGGCATGTTACCTTTGGCTCTTTTGTGCTAAATATATAGCATGCATGGCACTCCCTCACATGTTTGTATGCATCTTTGAAAAGGGGGGCCAATAATACCCAGCCCTAAGAATCTTGTGGGATATGGTTCTCCCTAAAGGATGTCCACTACCAAAATTTTCATGGAAAGTAGACATGATTTGAGAGGCCTCTTCTTTCGACACAAATCTTAAGTAGATACCTTCAAAAAAATTCCTATTAAGGACTCCATATCTGATGAGGTAATGGGATGCTTTGACTCTTAAAGCTCTCTTCTATTCTCTGGTGAGACCTGGGTGACAACTAGCTCTGATAAGAAGATGTATTAAATAGTCATAGCATTCATTGGGTTGGAAGTTTTGTTGATTCACTTACATGACATGAAGCTTTGGGTCAATATTGGAAATCATCTAAACTAAGCTTTGACATTTCACCAATTTGGAAATTTTTTCTTCTATATCATACTCTTGTAGGATTTTCATCCACTTTCCTTTTCTTTTCCCAAGATCATTCTGACTCAACATAAGTTTTATGGTTGGGTTAGGTAAAATGGCATGCACCTTGTTTCTAAAGAGGTAATGTCTAAACTTTTTTATTGCCTTTACCAAGGCATAGCCTTACTTATCAATGATGGAATAATTCACCTCTAAATTTTTGAATTTGGTGCTCATGAAGTCTATAGGGTGGTCATTCCCATCAACCTTGTGAGTTAAGATAGTAGCCATTATGTGGCCAAAAGAAAATGATTATAAGAAAAAGTTTATTGAAAAGTTAGGACTTATCCAGACTGGGGCTTGACTTATTGTTCTTTTAATGTTAGCAAATGCTTTCTTGGATTTTTCATTCTAAGAAATTTTAGCATCTATATTAAGAATATAATTTAAAGGTTTGAAAATCTCAACAAATCCTAAAGTGAACTTCCTCATGAAGTTAATCTTGGCAAAGAATAACTTTAGTTCTTTTCAACTATTAGGCAGCCCAATTTTAGAAATGGCCTCCACTTTATCAAGATGTATAAAGACCCCATATTTTGTAATGACATGCCCCTATAATTTTCCTTCAGTGACATAGAATACACTTTTCTTGGGGTTAAGAGATATACCATACTTCCTACATCTATCAAATAATTGTCTTAATTATATGAAATGTTCTTCTCTATTCTTAGAGAATACTATGAGATCATCCATATATATGATGATGTATTTGCCTACTAGACCTTGGAAATCATGGTCCATGGCCCTCTCAAAAGTTACCCCTACATTAATTAATCCAAAAGGCATTATTTTTAAGCATATGTTCCCCATTTAGTAGTAAAATCTATTTTCATCCTATCTTCTAGAGAAACAAGCACTTGGTTGTATCCAAAAAATCCATCCAAAAAGGACATCATGGTAGATCTTGAAATAGCTTGGATAACATGGTCCAAAGATGGCAAGGGTTAATTATCCTTTTTAGATTCTATGTTTAGATTTTTTAAATCTATGTATAATCTCCATTCTTTTTTCTGATTGGGACTAGGTTTTCAACCCAAGTGGAATGCCTAATAGGAAACACAATCCTTGCATTCAATAGTTTCTTGACCTCCTTAAAGATCATGGGTTTTAAAACAAACATAACTAGTCTTTGATTTTGTCTAAAGGATTTAAAACTCTCCAAGAGAGGTATAGTATGAGTAATAACCCTTGGGTCAAATATTTTTAGGTTTTCATAGGACCAAGAAATTACATCTTTTTATTTTATAATAATCTCTCTAGCTTTTCTATCTTCCATTTTAGTGTAAGCCTTCCCTATATTCACCATTTGGGGCTGATCATGTGGGCCAAGGTTCATTGCATGATAGTTTTTACTATTTACCTTGGGTTGTTTAAGTGCTTTAGAAATCTTTTCAAAATCAAATAGAATTTCCAATGAGATCATCCCTTTAGGTATCTTATTATCACTTAGTTTGATGATTTTACCATTAAGTTCCCTCTCAGGAAAAGTTTCATCAACTTCATCAATAATGTGAGCTTCAAAGGCTCTAGAATTAGTCAAGAAATCCATAATTTATTGATCATCATTGAAAACATGGAAGTGATTTATGTTGTCAAGGACTGAGGGACATGGTATGATCTCAATACTAAGATTCTAAAAATCATGACTAGTCATGAGGATAGCTGCAGCAGAGGGAAGCTCATCAGCAACTTTATTTTCTTCCCTAGGGATATAAAAGATATTGAAGGCATAAAAATATTCCACCAAGTCCCAAAATATAAATTTGTACCTCTTAATATAAGATAGCTTACATTGGTACTTGATCCTTACTTGATTAACTATAAGTTTAGATTCTCCATAAATAAGGAGTTCTTTGACCTTGTGCTTAATGGAAAGATGTAATCCTAGGATGAGAGTCTCATACTCAACCAAATTATTAGTGCAGGGGAATTGTAACCTATAAGATGCATGGTAATGTTTTTTTGTAGGGTCTATCAATATAATACTATCCCTTGATCCTAATTTACATTTGGCACCATCAACATATAACTTCCACAGGCTAGGTATTGGAAGAGATCTCTTGGAACCAGGTTCCTTTGTAGTTTCTAAAGTGAAAACTCCTAGATCAAAATCTAAGAAGTTTAGCCTTTCATTGACAACATTGTATTTTGTTATCATGTGTTTCATTCTAGGTTCCCTTTCTACTCTTATCTGATTTGGCACACCTTTCTGAGGTAGCCACAAGTGTGAGCAATTAGTAGACATGTAACCATTTAAGGCCTTAGTCCATTCTCTACTCAAGATAAATCCATAAACATTAGGATTATATACCACTTGTATGTCAATAAATTATTGAACATTGGGTTCACTAGCTAGCTACATATGTACATTTAATAATTCCCTAATGACCTTGACTCTGGATTTATCTAATTGATTAACCACCCTATTAGACTTGATTGTTGTTAACCCAAGTTGCTCACATATCCTAGAAGGCATGATGTTTGTTGAGGCTCCAAAATCTAAAAGATAATTATGGAGATTCTTTACAAATATCCTAATTGTAAGTAAAAAAGGTGGAGACTCTATGTTAGTTACTTGCATAATTACATTAGCACTATCACTTTTAGGGGGCTTCCCAGGTTTTTTTGGACAATGATTCCAAGAGTAAATCTATTTGTTCTATAATTTGAGTCAGCTCATGTAGGGTAATATTGGCTTTAATCATTTTCATATCCTCCATATTTTTATAACTAGCCTTTTTTAAATATTTTGTAGTATGTTTAGAAGAACTACCCTTAGGTGGTTTAGGATCATTCCTTGATACAGTGTCTAGAGGGGTCCCATAGTTGTTAGGTGGAGTAGAAGTGGTCAATGTCTATTTTTAATCCCTATTTCTTAGAGGATACATATTCAAGAAATATTGGAATGATTGAATCTCTTTAGGGATATTATTAGGATCATTATCTTCTTAAAAAGGGAATTGAAAAGTTTCTACCATATGCACTTGGTTAGATGGTTTAGATTCAAAAAGACCTGCAACAACATCTTTGTTTGGAACCACTTCAAATGTGTCAAGTTCTTATTGAAAAAGATTCAAAGGCTTTTAAAAATTCAATGTAGTCAATCTCATCATTCTTGGAGGTAGCATGCACCCTACAGTAGTCTGGTAAGGCAATATCAGTAAGATTAATGTCCATAGTCCTTTTGCTAGAGGAAGGCCCACTAGCTTTATTAATGTCGAAACTATCATTCTAAAATCTATTTTCAAGATTGTTAAAATTTTAGAAAGTGAAGTTACTTCCAAGTTTGTCATTAGTATTACCAACTTGATTTTGTAATTTCAAGAAGTTTGTACTAAGATTCTAAACAATTTTAATATAGATCAATTCTCATTCTTTAGAATCTCAAAATTTTGACCTTGGCTATTGTTAATGCCATTAACAAGCACTAAAGCTTTCTGATCATTGATATGAGATCCATTGGTATCTTGATGGCTCAAGAAACCTAGGTTCTGATTAGGGGAAACATGGATGGTAGGTAATACAATGAAGTCAAGGAACTAGTTTAATGCCAAAGTATTTTGGTTATTATTTGGGAAAAGGTTTAATACAAGAATTTGAGGATTAACATTTAGGACAGAATAAGCCATCTATCATTGGGGCTAAATTTGGTCATTAATAACCACTGCTTCAAAATAATCTTGAGCTAATGTGATGATAACTGGGATAGCTCTTTTAAGAAATACAATAGTCAAGGGGTCAATAACATCTATGTAAGCCTTCAGAGCCAAAGCTTCATTAGGATTATATGGAGCTATGGTCCAACTAAACATGTTTTGGAACCTAGCATTAAAGGACCTAATAGGTTAACTTGCATCTCTCTTAATAGTTTTGAAGTGATGATAGATGACATAGGGGCTTATGATCTTTCCAAATTAATCAATAAAGATAGTGTCAAAGTTATTCCTTGAGGCAATATGATTTTTAGGCAAATTAAGGAAGCATTCATTTGCAACATCTTTGAATGTAAATGAGAACAACCTACATGCTACATCTTCATGAATAACATTTAAAAATCTTAATGCAGCTTTGAAAGATTTAACATGCTCCTCTATAGTTGTAATACCAGTTAGACTAACTATTAGCAAATTATTTTTAGGATTACGTGGTAAGTCATGAATTACACCTGGTACATTGATGGGGGAACTTCCAAGCCATGCCATATTTGGATTAAGATTGAACATAGGAATCCCTTTTAACGGTGAAGATGGTAGAGACTTAAATTTCCTACACCTTCCTCTATCTTTCCTAATTCTTCTATGAATTTATAGCTTGAGCAAGGGTTCTCTAGTCTCTGAATGTGATTTGGTCCTGATCCTTGGAAATTATAGCTTAAGGATTAAGGATCCTATTTGAAATATGATAATTAAAGTTAGATCCTCATAGATAATCAACAATCAACTTGTATACTAATCTTATTTTGCAAGGATTTGCTTGTAAGAGGACAAAGGACATCAATCTTTGACTAAACAAGCTCAAAGATGTGCTAAATTATGCAAAGATGACCATTGTTTGCAACTTAGAACTCAAATAAATTTCTTATTGACAAATAATTGTCAATTTTAACTAGAATAAGCCATTCTAATTTCAAATACTAATGAATTCTTATCACCAAAAGCCACATTTACTAGAATTAAGCATATGTATTCAAATAATATCAATCTTTGCCTGAGTAAACCCGAAGATTGGTATAAAACTATGAACATATTTATGATAAAATAAACATAAACATGTAAAATATAGAGTGATCTTTGATCAAATACACCAAAACTAGCAAAGATCTTTAAATATTTGTGGTCCTCATTCTAACACTAGTGGAATTTCCTCCGGTTGATGCTTCTAAATGTACCACATGTCTTCTTTAGTGTTGATGAAAACTTCTCATTTTAGAATTTGAAAAATAAAAGGCATGAGTTGTAGTTTGTGATAATTTAGTGATGTTTGTGGTGGAATAGAAGTAGAGTATGGGAACTATCCATAATATTTGTTTAGTTTAGTGGTTGGGAGCCACCAAGGTATAAATCTTTGGAACTTTATTAATTTGATGATTTATAGACTAATCTAAACGAGTATTAACAATGATCCATAAAATAAAGTGAGTCTTGATAAAAAAATAATAAAAGGGAAGGGTAAGGTAGAAAGGAAACATGATTTCAAACTCTCATCTCAAATATTATGACAAAATTCTAATTACTTTGAGTACACATGAACCAATTTATGTTATAAAATAACATGAACTCAGATTACATCACAAATCAAGAAAAATTGAGAGGACATATAAAAATAATAAGTAAGAACCAAATTTACATTAAATGTTTGTTACTATGGTCTGAATAGCCTAAGCACATCCAAATGCAAAGCAAAATAAAATGAAGTATATTTGATATATTTATAGTTAACCTAGCATTAACACAAATCAAAAAACCTATTATATCTAATGTGACTCAAATTATGAATAATCCTTCAAACTTAAGATGACAACATGCAATTGAGAGACAACATTAACATTTAACAAACTATAAAGATAATCTTTTTAGAATTCCTTAGTTATCTTAAATGATCTTGGTATATAGTTGCTCAAAATCTCTCCCTTTACAAAATGGTAACCCCTACTTATTTATATTAAACATAGGTGGTTAAATAGATAAATTTATCAAATATCCATATGTAGGATAAGGAAATTTTCCCTTAATACAAGTGTTACAATGTATATGACCTACTACATCAAAATTGACAAAAGGAAACCATATACGCTAATAGGCTAGCATATATTTATTATAAAGGAATATTCTTTTACAAATTACATTGGTAGTGGGCCCCTTGATTATTCATGTCTGAGGAAGTCTTTCACCTTGGTGTAATGCTCTTTCATTAGCTTAAAATCCAATACAAGTTTCATTAGCCAATCATCCTCTTGATTTGCCAATGTGTCAAATTCCTTGTCAGCCTTAGCCATGAGTTCCTTGATATATTATGATTTCATGATTTGCTTCCCTAAATTAATGATCATGTCAAGGATATTCTTATTATCCTTGGTAGAATGACCTTGATTGTCTATAATGCCCTAGATGTGGACACCAACTCTCTACTTTAATTCTCCATCACTGATCAGGTCCATAACATTGGTTTGAAAAGGGTTATCCAACAAACTCCCCAAAAAATTTTCCATTTTGGTTATCAAGTCCTTGTCTTCCTTAAAAATGTTGTCGACATTATTACACTTGTAGATCAAATCTTCTTGATTATCCATCAATACTACCATGAGGATATCTAAATGTCTAAGCTTGAAGATCTTGAAGTCCTAGGCTTACTTTGTCCTATGTACCTTGATGAGTTCTATCATATGAGCTTGAGAATCTTGTCATTGGGTGAATAAGGCTTGTGTCATCTTATCTTGACAGTTTAAATCACTTAATCTAAGCTTGATGTTCTTTAAATTCTCAAATGTATCCATCAAATATTTATTTAGCACCTTTAATATGTCCTCAAGAATTGAGAGTAGGAATTGAGCCTCCAAATTTTGTTTCTTCTCCAAGTTGAGGATCCTTTGTTTCATTCCTTGGATTTCATCCATAGTCATTGCTAATTGTGTTAACCCAAACTAGCTACATCCTCTTGATGGATGGGATGCTCCCCTATTGCCTGTCATTGGATAGGGGTTAGGCCAACAAAAGGTTCCACCTTTTGAAAGGTGAACTAATCGGTGCTAATAGTGGCCTTATTTTTCACTATTCTCTCCAAACCCAATGTATCTAGTTAAAATTCACTGTTGTGTCAGACTCCTTGAATTTTGGTTGCTTAGGAACTTCTACATACTCTTGGAGGTACCTGGGGTGTCAATTCTTTGGCTTTCTTTGTCATGAAGTATTTGGATCCTTATCTCTACCCATCTATTTACAATGTCCTAGATCTATGGCTTGACATTATCCTACACATATATGCCAACTTGGGTTAAGGCCCGTGATGGAGAGAGACATGGGATTTTTTGTAAGTTCCCATAAATAAACAAATCAAGAATGACTTGTCCATAAATAGGGTTCTCATCACTGAAGAGGTTAACTTCACTGGTATTGTGAGTGAAGGTTAACCTAGGCTTATTTTTAGGTACTGAGGGCACCAAAGCCAATTCTGATTATCTCTTTCTACCATCTAATGGGGTCAAATCCTTAATTTTTGACATTATAACTACCTATGGTTTGAGGATCCCTTTAATACAAAAAAACTTTTAGTTGCCCAACTTGGGGTGGTTTTTTCAATTCTACTCATTGAGGACTAGAAGATTATCCTCCAATAGGTGGCTCTTGATGAGATGTCCTAGATGGTCTTGAAAAAAAATGATAATTCAAGGGATGTAGTTGACATCTCTCTCCTAAGATATTATTGTCTCTAATCAGCGTATGATCTACCTAGATATTGTAACCTTTGATCCTAGATAATACCTCTTCAAAGATCTTTGCCTTTGTATAGATAACATCCCCACACCTGGTTGATGTTTGTATTCAATATTTAGGACCTTTTTATCTTGGATTTGGTTGGTCACTCTATTATTTGGGTCACACATCTTAATGTCATTCAATTAGAAATAAAAATAATTTTTGTGGATCACCATAATTTCTAGTTACTTCCAATCCTTGATCACAATCTTGTCAATGTCCAGTGGAAAGGGGTGGAACTGAGCCTTCTTATTTTTTTTTCATATCCCATCCACACCTTGGATGATTTGATAGGCAATATCTTACTCTAAAATATTGATATAGACATGAATTGGTAATCGGTAGGGTTGAATCATGATTCCTTTTATTCTTATTATAGTGCACTATGAATAGAACCAAACATCCCCATGGCTTCTACTTGATTTTTGATTTGAGGGTAGAGTCTTGGCATAGGGACACCAGTGATTGCCTCATAAATAGTTGGGAAAAAACCATAATAGATAAATTGCATGTGTTTCTTGTATTTGAATATATGTAATTTAGAGTAGTGGTGAGAGATTGTTGTCCTACCATTAGGGGACCAATTTTCAATGCTAGGGAAATCTATAGAGGCTAAAAGTGAATCCAAATAGGAAGACATCATAAATAATTTCTTGGAGGTCCTTCTCTTAATGGCTATGAATTGTTTGGCCAAGAAAAAGATTATTAGGTCTCTAATGGGAGGGGTTAAGTTCCATTCTAACATGCAATAAACATAAGATACCCCGACCTTGCTCACATAAGTAGTGGAAGGGGAACCAAAGGATCTATTTAGTAAGGTCATAACTATCCTAATGCCCTCCCTAAATTGGAAAATAGGAATCCCACCATTAGTGGACCTAAATGTCAATATCCCTACTCCTTAAGAGTACACTTGATTACCTTTGTATAAGCAACTAAACATGGAATTTAACCAGAAGTAAAATGTAACTAGAAATCAAAAACAACCTAGAATATGAGAGACAATACAATCTTGTATTAACACTCTTCCAGAAGGAAATAAAATGAAGAAATCACACTCTTCTCACACCTCTTAGGTGTACCAATAATTCTCCCTCAAGAGTTCTCTCTCTATCAATTACAACCACAACTCAACAATGAGTTGTTCCCTCCACTAGACAGTAACAATACTTCCAGTACACCAAGTACTCAAAGTACTCCAAGTAGATCTCCCTGATCTTGCTCCTTATTGTGTTGCAAATCTCCTTTGACCTTGCTACCCCACAGATCTCCTTTAACCTTGCACACACACACACACCTGCAGATCAACTGATCTTACTTACCATGTAGATCTTCTTCTTGATCTTGCACACCTGCAGATTAACTTGGTCTTGCACACCTACAAACCTAGATCTTACATACCTTGGAAGAACCCTTGTCCTTGCCTTTATAAGTATTTATGATTCTATAAATTACAATATAGCCCCATGGATCACTTAAATACATCCCATACAAACAATAATTATACTTTCCAATTACAATAATTAGAAATGCAGACTCAAGAATAAAATTAGTCTTTTACGTGCAAACTAACTGTCCGTCTAAAATTAGACCAGTTTTGAAAGCGCATGCAAATGCATGCACACACAGATTGCCAATGTCAATTCCTGCCTGACTGATGTTGGCTGACCCCTAACTGATGTTGGTTACTGTGAACACTGAAGATGACCGACGTCAGTTGGCCTACTGATGTCGGTTGCTCTGTAACTTAGCAACCTCCTCCATTTACATTAGTGAATCTTTTAGCTCCACAACCTAACAATCTCCCACTTGGACATAAATAGCTGCACCTATACCTATACATGTACATCATCTAATTTTGTTTCCTGGCTTGTATCCCTCTTCAAGTTTAGTCTTGAAGACCAACCACCACATATCCTATGGTGCTTCCCTTGTCATCTAAGTAACTTGCCATATCCAAATCTACATACCCATGTAGAAAAGTGCCTAACCCTGCATAGCATGAATCCCTGCTACTAGTCCCTCTCAGATACCTAAGAATCCACTAAACTACTTTCCAGTGCTCCTTTCCTGAATTGGCCATCAACTTGCTGACAACTCCCATTGCTTGGGTAATATCAAGTCTAGTACTCATGTACTCAACCTCATCATGTGATTTGGGACACTATTCTATGAACTGTCCATCCATAGGTGTGCTAACTAGTTCTGCATCTTGCATATTGAACCTCTAAACTACCTTATTCACATAATCATCCTGAGACAACATCAATCTGTGATCTTCCCTATCTCTAGAAATACTCATGCCAAGGATTTTCACTCCTCCTAAATCCTTCCTAACACACCTCTAAACTAATTTTACCCTTAGCTCAGCAAATTCCTGCATGTATGAACCTACAACAAGCATATCATCCACATAAAGTAATAGGATAATGTCATGACCATTATCCAACCTGGTAAAATAAACACAATAGTTACATTAAAATTGACTAAAGCCATGCTTTATCATACCCCTGTCAAACTTATACCATTGTTCTGGAGCTTGCTCAAGACCATATACCCTGGCCTTCTGTCTCACATGTCCATTCTCTCCATTCTTTAACCTAGGAATCCATTCATCTTTTGGTGCTTTCATCCCAGATGGCAACTCTACCAAATCTTCCATTTAGTTCTTTCCCAAGGAATCAATCTCCTCATTCATGCCATGCTCCCACTATTTCTTGGATTCTACCTACATTACCTCTTCAAAACTTCCTAGTTCTTGACCATCAGTGAGCAACAAGTTCAAGTAGTATAAAGAAGGGGAATAACAAATTTGAGGCTTACTTACCCTTTCAATCCTCCATATGGGCATTTGAGACTCCTTGACAGCTTGTTATCCACACAAAATCTATTCTCTAGTCGACCCTAGTCTGCATCCGACTGATGTTGATTCCACCTAATTGTCAATGGTAGTTCCCTGACCGACGTCAGTGTCCACCTGGTCACTGATGTTGGTTCCCTAATTGATGTTAGTCTCCACCTGCCCGACACCACTGACTCTAGTCTACACATGACCGATGTCGGTACCTGCCTGTTTGATGTCTAATCTCACCTGATCGACCTTGGTAATTATGTTTTCCTGTGAGTGATGACTCTTACCCATGAGCTCACTTTGGATCATAACCTAGTCCAAACTACCCTGCTCAGAATTATTTAGCCCCTTGAGCTGATCTCTGTCCATCATCTCCTCAATGAAAACCAAGGCTTTCTAGTTCTTAAGTTTGTTAAAGACATCAAACTTACTCTTAAGAACATGCATCCCCTTATTATTAATGTGACCAAGCTTATATATCTACATCTTTACATCTACATATGAATTAGATAAACCAGAAAGGGAATCAATAATACAAGTAGATAGATAAAGAGTACCTACATTCTTACCACATGCTAATTCAAGTGTACCCTTGGAAACTTTCCAATATTCCACTATGAGAGTAACTGTGCAACCTTCATCACCCAACTTTCCTATAGAAATTAGACTCCTCTTCAGGACTGGGACATACATGACATCCTTGAACACCCATGTGTTGTCTGTCTGCAATTTCAGCTGCACTTCCCCTTTGCCAACAATTTGTGATTGGCTCACAAACCCAAAAATAAATCTTTCTAAAGTCTCCATGGACATAATCATGGAAAAATACTCTATTTGGGGTTGCATGGAAAGAGGCAACAAAATCTAAAACCCAAGATTCTACTTTATCCAAGGAACATACAAGAGCCTCCTGTGTAACAATACCTGCAACATTTGCTTCTTCATTTCCTTCATGCTGATCTTCTTCCAACTAACAATCTTTCTTTACATGTTATTTCTTTCCATAATACTGTAATTGATAATTCTTTCCATTGAATTCCTAAATTCTTAGTGTAATTTCTTCTGCCATTGCTTTACTCCCACTCAATCAGAAACCTCTGAGAGTGACCTATAATCAACAAACACTTAACACGCTCTGACCACTTGTTAGTGTACCTAACCAAGCTCTAATACCAATTGTCAGGATCCCTACTCCTTAAGAGTACACTTGATTACCTTTGTATAAGCAACTAAACATAGAATTAACTAGAAGTAAAATGTAACTAGAAATCAAAAATAACATAGAATATGAGAGACAATATAATCTTGTATTAACACTCTTCCAGAAGGAAATACAATGAAGAAATCAAACTCTTCCCACACCTCTTTGGCATACCAGTAATTCTCCCTCAAGAGTTCTCTCTCTCTATCAATTACAACCACAACTCAACAATGAGTTATTCCCTCCACCAGTCAGTAACAATACTACCAGTACACCAAGTACTCAAAGTACTCCAAGTAGATCTCCCTGATCTTGCTCCTTGTAGTGTTGTAGATCTCCTTTGACCTTGCTACCCCATAGATCTCTTTTGACCTTACACACACACACACCTATAGATAAATTGATCTTACTTACCATGTAGATCTTCTTCTTGATCTTACACACCCGCAAACCTAGATCTTACATACCTTGGAAGAACCCTCATCCTTGCCTTTGCAAGTCCTTATGATTCTACAAATTACAATACAACCCCATGGGTCTCTTAAATAGATCTCATACAAACAATAATTAGACTTTCCAATTACAATAATTAGAAACACAGACTCAAGACTAAAATTAGTCTTTTACATGCAAACTAACTATCTATCTAAAATTAGACCAATTCTGGAAGCGCATGCAAATGCACGCACACATAGGTTGGCGATGTCGGTTCCTGCCTGACCAATGTCAGCTGACCCCTAACCAATGTCAGTTACTGCAAACACTAAAGATGACCAACGTCAATTGGCCTACTGACGTCAGTTTCTCTGTAACTCAAGAACCTCCTCTATTTGCATTAGTGAAGCTTTTATCTCCACAACCTAACAATCTCACCCTTGGAGATAAACAACTACACCTATACCTATACCTGTACATCATCTAATTTTGTTTCCTAGCTTGTATCCCTCTTCAAGTTTAGTCTTGAAGACCAACCACCACATATCCTGTGGTGCTTCCCCTGTCATCCAAGTAACCTGCCATATCTGAATCTACATACCCATGTAGAGAAGTGCCTGACCCTGCATAGCATGAATCCTTCCTGCTGGTCCCTCTTAGATACCTGAGAATCCACTAAACTCCTTTCCAGTGCTCCTTTCCCATGTTGGCCACCAACTTGCTGAAAATTCCCACTGCTTACGTAATATCAGGTCTAGTACTCATGTACTCAACCTCATCATGTGATTTGGGACACTATTCTGTGAACTATCCATCCATAGGTGTGCTAACTAGTTTTACATCCTACATATTAAACCTCTCCACTACCTTATTCACATAATCATCCTGAAACAACATCAACCTTTGATCTTCCCTATCTCTAGAAATACTCATGCCAAGGATTTTCGCTCCTCCTAAATCTTTCTTGGCACACCTCTGAAGTAATTTCACTCTTAGCTCAGCAAATACCTACATGTATGAACCTACAACAAGCATATCATCCACATAGAGTAATAGGATAATGTCATGACCATTATCCAACCTAGTAAAATAAACATAATGGTTATATTGATATTGACTAAAGCCATGCTTTGTCATACCCCTGTCAAACTTGTACCACTATCCTGGAGCTTGCTCAAGACCATATACCCTGGCCTTTTGTCTCACATGTTCATTCTCTCCTTTCTTTAACCTAAAAATCCATTCATCTTTTAGTGCTTTCATCTCAGCTGACAACTCTACCAAATCTCCCATCTGGTTCTTTCCTAAGGAATCAATCTCCTCATTCATGCCATGCTCCCACTTTTTCCTAGATTTTACATGCATTGCCTCTTCAAAACTTCCTAGTTTTTTACCATTAATGAGCAACAAGTTCAAGTAGTATAAAGAAGGGGAATAACAAATTTTAGGCTTACTTACCCTTTTAGTCCTCTATATGGGCATTTGAGACTCCTTGATAGCTTGCTGTCTACCCAAAATTTGTTCTCTGATTGACCCTGGTCTGCACCCGACCAATGTCAATTCCACTTGATCACTGATGCCGGTTCCCTAACTAACATCGGTGTTCACCTGGTCACTGACATCAAATCCCTAACCGACATCGATCTCCACTTGCCTGACACCACTGACTTTGGTCTACACATGATCGACGTCGATACCTACCTATTCGATGTCGGTTCTCACCTGACTGACATCGGTAACTATGTTTTCCTATGAGTGGTGACTTTTACCTATGAGCTCAGTTTGGATCATAGCCTTGTCTAAACTACCCTGCTCAGAATTATTCAGCCCCTTGATCTGATCTCTGTCCATCATCTCCTCCATGAAAATGAAGGCTTTCCAATTCTTAAGTTTGTCAAAGACATCAGACTTCCTCTTAAGAACATGCATCCCCTTCTTATTCATGTGACAAAGCCTACAGAGCCACATCTTCACATCTACATTTGATGTAGATAAACCAGAAGGAGAATCAGTAATACAAGTAGATAGATAAAGAGTACCTACTTTATTACCTTATGCTAATTCAAGTGCACCCTTGGAAACATTCTAAGATTCTGCTGTGATAGTAACTATGCAACCCTCATCACCCAACTTTCCTATATAAATTAGACACCTCTTCAGGATTGGGACATGCATGACATCCTTCAACACCCATGTGTTGCCCGTCTGCAATTTTAGCCGCACTTCCCCTTTCCCAACAATTTGACAAGGCTCACCAACCCCTAAATAAATCTTTCCAAAGTCTCCATGGACATAATCATGGAAAAATATTCTATTTGGGGTTGCATGGAAAGAGGCAAAAAAATCTAAAACCCAAGATTCTACTTTATCCAAGGAACATACAAGAGCATCATGTGCAATAATACCTGCAATATTTGCTTCTTCATTTCCTTCATGCTAATCTTCTTCCAACCAACAATCTTTCTTTACATGCTCTTTCTTTCCATAATACTGTAATTGATAATTCTTGCCATTTAATTCCTCGATTATTAGTGTACTTTCTTCTGCCATTACTTTACTCCCACTCAATTAGAAACCCCTGAGAGTGACCTGTAATCAACAAACACTTAACACGCTCTGACCACCTGTTAGTGTACCTAACCAAGCTCTGATACCAATTGTTAGTGATATCACTTGGTGATCTTAGCTCTGATACCAATTGTTAGGATCCCTACTCCTTAAGAGTACACTTGATTAGCTTTGTATAAGCAACTAAACATGGAATTTAACCAGAAGTAAAATGTAACTAGAAATCAAAAATAGCACAAAATATGAGAGACAATACAATATTGTATTAACACTCTTCTAGAAAGAAATACAATAAAGAAATCACACTCTTCCCATACCTCTTGAGCATACCAGTAATTCTCCCTCAAGAGTTATCTCTCTCTATCAATTACAACCACAACTCAATAATGAGTTGTTCCCTCCACCAGTCAGTAACAATACTGCCAGTACACTAAGTACTCAAAGTACTCCAAGTAGATCTCCCTGATCTTGTTCCTTGTGTTGCAAATCTCATTTGACCTTGCTACCCCATAGATCTCCTTTGACCTTGCACACACACACACACACATATAGATCAACTAATCTTACTTACCATGTAGATCTTCTTCCTAATCTTGCACACCTATAGATCAACCTGGTCTTGCACACTTGCAAACCTAGATCTTACATACCTTGGAAGAACACTTGTCCTTGCCTTTGTAAGTCCTTATGATTTTACAAATTACAATATAGCCTATGGGTCTCTTAAATAGATCCCATACAAACAATAATTAGACTTTCTGATTACAATAATTAGAAATGTAGACTCAATACTAAAATTAGTCTTTTACAATCAAATTGACTGTCCATCTAAAATTAGACTAGTATTGGAAGTGCATGCAAATGTACACACACAGGTTGCTGATGTTAGTTCCTACCTGACCGATGTCAGCCGACCCCTAACTAATGTCAGTTACTGTGAACACTGAAGATGACTGACGTCGGTTGGCCTACTGACGTTGGTTGCTCTATAACTCAGCAACCTCCTCCATTTGTATCAGTGAATCTTTTAGCCTCATAACCTAATAATCTCCCACTTGGAGATAAATAGCTACACCTGTATCTATACCTATACATCATCTAATTTTGTTTCATGGCTTATATCCCTCTTCAAGTTTAGTCTTAAAGACCAATCACCACATATCTTGTGGTGCTTCCCCTGTCATCCAAGTAACCTGCCATATCTGAATCTACATACCCATGTAAAGAAGTGTCTGACCCTTCATAGCATGAATCCCTACTGCTGGTCCCTCTCAGATACCTGAGAATCCATTAAACTAATTTCCAATGCTTCTTTCCCAAATTGGCCACCAACTTGCTGACAACTCCCACTGCTTGGGTAATATCAGGTCTAGTACTCATGTACTCAACCTCATCATGTGATTTGGGACACTGTTCTGTGAACTGTCCATCCATAAGTGTGCTAACCAGTTTTGTATCCTGCATATTGAACCTCTCCACTACCTTATTCACATAATCATCCTGAGACAACATCAACCTATGATCTTCCCTGTCTCTAGAAATACTCATGACAAGGATTTTCGCTCCTCCTAAATCCTTCCTAGCACACCTCTGAACTAATTTTACCCTTAGCTCAACAAATCCTTGCATGTATGAACCTACAACAAGCATATAATCCAAATACAATAACAAGATAATGTCATGACCATTATCTAACCTGGTAAAATAAACACAATGGTTACATTGACATTGACTAAAGCCATGCTTTGTCATACCCCTGTCAAACCTGTACCACTATCCTGGAGCTTGCTCAAGACCATATACCCTATCCTTTTGTCTCACGTGTCCATTCTCTCCTTTCTCTAACCTAGGAATCTATTCATCTTTCAGTGCTTTCATTTTGGCTAAAAACTCTACTAAATCTCCTATTTGGTTCTTTCCCAAGGAATCAATCTCCTCATTCATGCCATACTCCCACTGTTTCCTGGACTCTACCTGCATTGCCTCTTCAAAACTTGTTGGCCATTAGTGAGCAACAAGTTCAAGTAGTATAAAGAAGGGGAATAATGAATTTGAGGCTTATTTAGCCTTTCAATCCTCCATATGGGCATTTCAGACTCCTTGACAGCTTCCTGTCTGCCCAAAATCCATTCTCTGGTTGACCCTGGTCTGCACTCGACCGATGTCGATTCCACCTGATTGCCGACACTGGTTCCCTGACCGAAGTCAGTTTCCACCTACCCGATACCACTAACTCTGGTCTATACATGACCGATGTTGGTACCTATCTATTCGATGTCAGTTCTCACCTGACCGATGTTGATAAATGTGTTTTATTGTGAGTGATGACTTTTACTCGTGAGCTCACTTTGGATCATAACCTTGTCCAAATTACCCTACTTAAAATTATTCAACCCCTTGAGCTAATCTCTATCCATCATCTCCTCCATGAAAACCAAGGCTTTCTAGTTCTTATGTTTGTCAAAGACATCAAACTTCCTCTTAAGAACATGCATCCCCTTATTATTCATGTGACCAAGCCTATAGAGCCACATCTTCACATCTACATTTGAAGTAGATAAACCAAAAGGAGAATTAGTAATACAAGTAGATAGATAAAGAGTACCTACTTTCTTACCACATTCTAATTCAAGTACACCCTTAGAAACTTTCCAAGATTCTACTATGAGAGTAAATGTGCAACCCTCATCACCCAACTTTTCTTCAAAAATTAGACTCCTCTTCAGGACTGGGACATGAATGACATCCTTCAACATCTGTGTGTTGCCCGTCTGCAATTTGAGCCGCACTTCCCCTTTGCCAACAATTTGACAAGGCTCACCAACCCCTAAATAAATCTTTCCAAAGTATCCATGGACATAATCATGGAAAAATACTCTATTTGGGGTTGCATGGAAGGAGGCAATAGAATCTAAAACCCAAGATTCTACTTTATCCAAGGAACATACAAGAGCATCATGTGCAACAATACCTACAACATTTGATTCTTCATTTCCTTCATGATGATCTTCTTCCAACCAACAATATTTCTTTACATGTTCTTTCTTTCCATAATACCATAATTGATAATTCTTTCCATTGAATTAATCGATTCTTAGTGTACTTTCTTTTGCCATTGCTTTACTCCCACTCAATCAAAAACCCCTGAGAGTGACCTGTAATCAACAAACACTTAACACGCTCTGACCACCTATTAGTGTACCTAACCAAGCTCTGATACCAATTGTCAGTGGTATCACTTGGTGATCTTAGTTATGATACCAATTGTCGGGATCCCTACTCCTTAAGATTACACTTGATTACCTTTGTATATACAACTAAACATGAAATTTAACCAGAAGTAAAATGTAACTAGAAATCAAAAATAGCATAGAATATGAGAGACAATACAATCTTGTATTAACACTCTTCCATAAGGAAATATAATGAAGAAATCACACTCTTCCCACACCTCTTGGGTGGACCGGTAATTCTCCCTCAAGAGTTATCTCTCTCTATTAATTACAACCACATCTCAACAATGAGTTGTTCCCTCCACCAGTCAGTAACAATACTACCAGTACAACAAGTACTCAAAGTACTCAAAGTAGATCTCCCTGATCTTGCTCTTTGTTGTGTTACATATCTCCTTTGACCTTGCTACCCTATAGATCTCCTTTGACCTTGCACACACACACACACACACCTGCAAATCAATTGATCTTACTTACCATGTAGATCTTCTTCCTAATCTTGCACACCTACAAATCAACCTGGTCTTGCACACCTACAAACCTAGATCTTACATACCTTGGAAGAACCCTTGTCCTTGCCTTTGCAAGTCCTTATGATTCTAAAAATTACAATACAGCCTCATGGGTCTCTTAAATAGATCCCATATAAATAATAATTAGAATTTAAAATTACAATAATTAGAAACATAGACTCAAGACTAAAATTAGTCTTTTACATGCAAACTGACTGTCCATCTAAAATTAGACCAGTTCTAGAAGCACATACAAATGCACGCACACACAGGTTACCGACATCGATTCCTGCCTAACCGATGTCGGCTGACCCCTACTTGACATCAGTTGGCCTATTGATGTTGGTTGCTCTATAACTTAGAAACATCCTCCATTTGCATCAGTGAAGCTTTTAGCTCCACAACCTAACAATCTCCCACTTGGAGATAAATAGCTACACCTATACCTGTACCTATACATCATCTAATTTTGTTTCCTAGCTTGTATCCCTCTTCATGTTATGTCTTGAAGACAAACCACTACATATCCTATTGTGCTTCCCCTATCATCCAAGTAACCTGCCATTTCCGAATCTACATACCCATGTAGAGAAGTGCCTGACCCTGCATAGCATGAATCCCTACTGCTGGTCCCTCTCAGATACCTGAAAATCCACTGAACTACTTTCCAGTGCTCCTTTCCCAAATTGGCCACCAACTTGCTGACAACTCTCACTGCTTGGGTAATATCAGGTCTAGTACTCATGTACTCAACCTCATCATGTGATTTGGGACACTATTCTATGAACTGTCCATCCATAGGTGTGTTAACCGGTTCTACATCTTGCATATTGAACCTCTCCACTACCTTATTCACATAATCATCCTGAGACAACATCAACCTGTGATCTTCCCTGTCTCTAGAAATACTCATGCCAAGGATTTTTGCTCCTCCTAAATCCTTCCTGGCACACCTCTGAACTAATTTTATCCTTAGCTCAGCAAATCCCTGTATGTATGAACCTGCAACAAACATATCATCCACATACAGTAATAAGATAATGTCGTGACCATTATCCAACTTGGTAAAATAAACACAATGGTTACATTGACATTGATTAAAGCCATGATTTGTCATACCCCTGTCAAACCTATACCACTATCCTAGAGCTTGCTCAAGACCATATACCATGGCCTTCTTTTTCATGTGTCCATTTTCTCCTTTCTTTAACCTAAGAATCCATTCATCTTTCAGTGCTTTCATCCTGGATGGCAACTCTACCAAATCTCCCATTTCGTTCTTTCCTAAGGAATCAATCTCCTCATTCATGCCATGCTCCCACTATTTCTTGGATTCTACCTACATTACCTTTTCAAAACTTCCTAGTTTTTGACCACCAGTGAGCAACAAGTTTAAGTAGTATAAAGAAGGGGAATAATGAATTTGAGGCTTACTTACCCTTTTAGTCCTCCATATGGGCATTTGAGACTCCTTGACAGCTTGTTGTCTGCCTAAAATCCATTCTCTAATCGACCCTGGTCTGCACCTAACCGATGTTGATTCCACCTGATCACCGATGCCAATTCCCTAACCGACATCGATGTCCACCTGGTCACCGATGTCAATTCCCTGATCGACATCGGTCTCCACCTACTTGACACCACCGACTCTGGTCTGCACATGACCGATGTCGGTACATGCTTGTTTAATGTCAGTTCTCACCTGATCGACATTGATAGCTATGTTTTCATGTGAGTGATGACTTTTACCTGTGAGCTCACTTTGGATCATAACCTTGTCTAAACTACACTGCTTAGAATTATTTATCCCCTTGAGCTGATCTATGTCCATCATCTCCTCCATGAAAACCAAGGCTTTCAAGTTCTTAAGTTTGTCAAAGACACCAAACTTCCTCTTAAGAACATGCATTCCCTTACTATTCACGTGACCAAGCCTACAGAGCCACATCTTGACATCTACATCTGAAGTAGATAAACCAAAAGGAGAATCAGTAATACAAGTAGATAGATAAAGAGTACCTACTTTCTTACCACATTCTAATTCAAGTGCACCCTTGGAAACTTTCCAAGATTTTGCTGTGAGAGTAAATGTGCAACCCTCATCACCCAACTTTCCTTCAAAAATTAGACTCCTCTTCAGGACTGGGACATGAATGACATCCTTCAACACCCATGTGTTGCCCGTCTGCAATTTCAGCTGCACTTCCCCTTTGCCAACAATTTGACAAGGCTCACCAACCCCTAAATAAATCTTTCCAAAGTCTCCATGGACATAATCATGGAAAAATACTCTATTTGGGGTTGCATGGAAGGAGGGAATAGAATCTAAAACCCAAGATTCTACTTTATCCAAGGAACATACAAGAGCATCCTGTGCAATAATACCTGCAACATTTGCTTCTTCATTTCCTTCATGATGATCTTCTTCCAACCAACAATCTTTCTTTACATGCTCTTTCTTTCCATAATACCATAATTGATAATTCTTTCCATTGAATTAATCGATTCTTAGTTTACTTTCTTTTGCCATTGCTTTACTCCCACTCAATCAAAAACCCCTGAGAGTGACCTGTAATCAACAAACACTTAACACGCTCTGACCACCTGTTAGTGTACCTAACCAAGCTCTGATACCAATTGTCAGTGGTATGACTTGGTGATCCCAGCTTTAATACCAATTGTTAGGATCCTTACTCCTTAAGAGTACACTTGATTACCTTTGTATAAGCAACTAAACACGGAATTTAACCATAAGTAAAATGTAACTAAAAATCAGAAACATCACAGAATATGAGAGACAATACAATCTTGTATTAACACTCTTCCAAAAGGAAATACAATGAATAAATCACACTCTTCCCACACCTCTTGGGCATACCAATAATTCTCCCTCAAGAGTTCTCTCTCTCTATAAATTACAACCACAACTTAATAATGAGTTGTTCCCTCCACTAGCAGTAACAATATTGCCAGTACACCAAGTACTCAAAGTACTCCAAGTAGATCTCCCTGATCTTGTTCCTTGTTGTGTTGTAGATATCCTTTGACCTTGCTACCCCAAATATCTCCTTTGACCTTGCACACACACACACACACGTAAAAATTAACTAATCTTACTTACCATGTAGATCTTCTTCCTAATCTTGCACACCTGCAGATCAACCTAGTCTTTCACACTTGTAAACCTAGATCTTACATACCTTGGAAGAACCCTTGTCCTTGCTTTTGCAAGTCCTTATGATTCTAAAAATTACAATATAGCCCCATGGGTCTCTTAAATAGATCCCATACATACAATAATTAGACTTTCGTATTACAATAATAAGAAATGCAGACTCAAGACTAAAATTAGTCTTTTACATACAAACTAATTGTCCATCTAAAATTAGACTAGTTTTGGAAGTGCATGAAAATGCATGCACACACAGGTTGTCGATGTCAGTTCTTGCCTGACCGATGTCAGTCGACCCCTAACCAATGTCATTTACTGCGAACACTGAAGATGACTGACGTCCGTTGGCCTGCTGATGTTTGTTGCTCTGTAACTCAGCAACCTCCTCCATTTGCATCAGTGAAGCTTTTAGCTCCACAACCTAACACTAAAAACATGGGAATCTTATATTAACCAAGGTGTGAGCACTGAATCTAGGTTTTGGATATTCGTCTACTCTCTCAGGGATGGGAGATCAATATGAGGCAAAGGGAGATTATAATAATATTTGAAGGCCATAGGGATGATTCACACAACCTTCTTAGTGATTCCATCTTGAATGATCAATTCCCCATATATTTTTCAATCAATGAAAATTGGATCAAAGAGTTTGATACATTGCATTACCTCTAGTTTGGCTGCAACATGGTGGAGGCATGCCAGTTGAATTGAGACTAGGTCATTGTATCTCTAGTGAATAGTGACATTCCTCTTTTCCTCTTAGGAAATTAGTTACAATTCCTCCATGAGGAAGAATAACTCAAACTAGTTCTTGATTCCATGCATGTTTAGGGATGTCAAGTCTAGTTTTGTGTCTTTGAAGATCCTCCCCTCACTATCTAAAGTTAGATAAAGTTATACTTCCATCTTCATCTATTTCTTGCTTACCACCATTGATGAAACTGAATTATAATTGAAAGGTCACCAAAGGTTTGAATATGTAACTTACTTCAAGGTTTAGTTGCACTATTATGATTACTTTGTGACCAATTAAGCTGACTTGAGTCTTTTTTATATAGGGTTTAGGGTTTTTGAGCTTTTATGGTGGAAATATCTAGTTTCTTAATCTTATACATGTCTTAGATTTGATGGGACCTTATTCTCATACCCTATACATTTTCAATCTTTGGAGATATTTGATTTTTACTCTCCATGCTTATGTGGAGCCTATGTGGCATGGCTCTATACCTTTCATGGCAATTTTCATAAATGCTATTTAGAGACTAGTTGTTGGCTTTCAAAAAGATTTATTTATTTCACTTTGATAATCTGAATCCAAGTTCCTATGTTCTTATTGGTCCCTTTATCTTTAAGTTCATGACTATGCCACTTGGTACACCAAAAAATCTTCCCCATGTTGCTTACTCTTGCTATTTTTTATCCCAGCCATGCATTATCAATGTGTCAAGTTCATGAGGCCTTTGAAAACTCTTTGCGCTCATCACATCATTGGATCAAATCTAGTTGGTGAGCTATTACCATTAATTTTTACAAGGTCCAAGTCAATTAATTGAGAACCTTTATTAAGTGAGTCCCATCTAATTTTCATTCTTTGAATGGCAAGCTACCATGCATCCTCCTCATGGGGCTCTATATACCTTTGTTAGTTACCCTAGTCATGGGTAGGCCATATGTCAAGCTTGCAAGGTCTTTGAAAAGTCTTCAAGTTTTATGTATCATTGGATCAAATCTAGTGGGTGAGCGATTACCGTTAGATCCTATATGATGCACACCTTTAAATTATTTCTATGACTATATAAACTTAGACTTAAAATGATGTTCTAAAAGTCCTCTTATGTTAAGAAACACAAATTAACTTAGGTTGAGGCCTTTTATGCTAAGTATTTCTACGTAAAAATGCTAATAATTCCTTTGAAAGGTTCTTTAGAAATTCCCCCTTTGCTTAGGATTTTAAAATTTATCTAGATTAAATTTGGTGGGCTTGGTAACATCAACTATGTCCTCATAGATGTCAAATGATAGGAGAGAGCTTGTAAAATTTAAGATAATGGAATTGCTTCAGTCTAATGATTGAGTAGGATCTCAATAATTCCTAAAGATTAAAGGTTGATGCACACCATCAGATCGAATCCCCTGAGGTAGCAAGGACCATTGGATCATAATTTTAGTGCTTGATAACAATTGGTGTCCTTTTCGATGTCAGCTTTGGTTCATGTCATTGGAAGAAAATATTTTATTAAATGTAAGGCATAAAATCTACAAAAGTGCACGAGATTTAAGTTAAGGCCTAATATGTATAAAGTTTTAGAGTAAGGTTTTAACCTTTAAAATTTTGTTTGTGCTTGCAAACACCAATATATTTAAACCTTAATAAAAACCTAGCTAATTCAAAAGAGCTCTCAAGTTTTAAAGGGGAAAATAAGAGGTCCAAATCTTGATTTTATATTAATGTTTAGTCATGTTAAGAAACATAATTGAAGCTTAATATAAAGTTAGACTTAGGGATTCTATAACTAAAAGGAAATATAATTTCCTGCTAAACTTTTCTCATGGATGTTTGAATTCAAACCCCTAGGGTTTACTGCTTAGGAACCCTATCTTTCTCCATAGAATTGTAACTAATCACCTCAAAGATAAGTATTTGCAACATTAGTCCATAAAACACAATCATAACCAAATACATCAAGGCTCATATTTTTTAATTGAATTACCTTTAAATTTCAAGAGAGAATAGCCCTTTCACATTTAATCTAGAATAGAGATGTTTTGAAACATTCACAACGGTCTCCTTTCAGCAAAAGAAAAAAAATGGGGGTATGTTGGTCTCAACACCATGGTATTATATTGGTTCTCTTTAAGAAAAATATCACCAAGATCAAATTATTTGTGTTTGATGTGTCAATGATAGTGGCCACAAAGTCAATTCTGGTATGCTTGTAGATTGTTAATTATGGCCATGCATTTCTCATCAAGTAATTCTAGCTCTTATAGGCAAGTTACTCAATCATCTTCATCATCTAAGACATGTTTCAAATAGATACACAAAGAAGGTAACTCGATCTGAATGGGAATAATGGCTTTAGTACCATAAATAAGTGAGTATGGAGTGGATCTTATTAGAGTATAGTGATTGGTGTGGTATGCTTAGAGAGCATGAAATATTTGGAGGTTCTAATCTAGATAACATCATTAGTAATTTTTTTTAGGATCTTGATAATGGTTTTATTAGATGCTTTGGCTTGGTCATTACCTTGAGGGTAATATTCCATGGAAAAAATTTGACTAATTTTTTACTCAACACATATAAATTTGACATACAAGTTTTTGAATGATCCTCCATTATCAAATATAATTTTAGATGGGATACCATAGCATCAAATGAGATGGTTAAAGATGAATTTAGAAATTTGCTTTATATTCACATGAGGGGTATAGCTTCAACCCTCTTAGTGAAGTATTTAATGGTGGTAAAGATATGTTTATAGCCATCAGATAAGGTGGGGTTCATCTTCACAATGAGATCGAGGCCCCATGTAGCAAATTCCCATGGTGTAAACATTAGTTTCATAGTTTTGGTGGGGGTATGAATTAGATTGGCATGCCTTTGAGATTTATCACACTTTTTCATATATGTAGTTGTATCTGCATCCATTATTGTCTAATAGTACTTGATATGCAAGATATTTTTAGATAGGATGGCCCATTAGTGTGAGTTACACATACTCCTTCATGAACTTCTTGTAATGCTAATGTAGATTCTACCAAAGTTAAATAATGAAGTAGAGTTCCATCGAAACTATGGTTGTATAGGGTTAGTATGAGTAAGGTATAACATGAAACATGGTGGATAAAGGTTTTGAATTTTTTATGGGATAGGTCTGGTGTCATTATTTGGTCATGAAGATAGGTGTAAAGGTTAGAATACCATATAGAGTTATGACCAACAATATCACAAATCATTACAATAGTTCAAGGTTCATGATCTAACATTAGGATATTTTTAATAAGAAATTAGTATTCATTTGTTGTATTTATATGATGAATCAAATATCCAATAGTATCCATGGAATTTGTTGTTATATTACTAGCCCGTGGTACACATTGAAATTGTACATCAATAATGTATTGTTTGAGAGTGTTGGCCATGGCCTTGTATGGTACTTGTTTCTCATCTTTTGTCAAAAAATGGTTTGTAAAATAATTGATGATTAATTGAGAATCAACATATAATTTTAGATGATATATGTTCCATTGTATTGCTTTTCAAAGCCATATGATGAGTGATTCATATTTGGCCATGTTGTTGGTATAAAGAAAACTGATCTTGAATGATTTATGGATTAGATCCCCTAAGGAGTGATGAACAAAAAGTCTACCCCTAATCCATGTGTTATAAATGATCCATAAAAATATAACTTATAATGTTTCTCCTCAAGAGGTGTTTCAATGCTGGTCATAATGGATTCATCTAGGAATTAGAATGTTAAAAACTCTATATCTATAAAGGGTGTTTTAAAAAGCTAATCTATAAGAACTTTCCCCTTGATGGATTTGTGGTTGACCTATTCTATCTCAAATTTTCTTAAGAGCATGATCCATTTGGCCATGTGGCCTTGTAAATCCATTTTAGACAGTAGATACTTGAGTGGATATACTTTTTAAATAACCATGGTCTTGTTTTTTAACATGTAATATCATAGTTTTTGAGTGGTGAAGACCATAACTAAAAATGCTTTTTCAATGGACATAAAATTATGTTCATATGCAACTAGTGTATGGATTAAATAGTACATGACATACTCCTTTCCATTATCATCATGTTGAGATAGAAGTACTCCTAGGGATTTATCTATAGCTAATAGATAGAGTAGGAATGGATTTTCCAGTATAGGAGGTAATAACATAGGAAAATTTGCTAAATATTCCTTCAGTTGTTGGAAAGATTTATGGAATTCATCATCCCAATGAAATGTGAAACCTTTATTTATAAAGTGTGTGAATGGGTGACATTTATCACCAATTTAGATATGAACCATCTAATGGATTATACCTTGCCCTATAAACTATAGAGTTTCTTCAAAGTGGTCAGTGGTGGCATGTTTTTTATGGTTTGTACTTTGGTTGGATTGACTTTGATGCCTCAGTGAGACATAATGAAGCCAATAAATTTACCTAAATTAATTAAAAAATAACACTTCTTAAGGTTGAGCCCAACTTTGTATTGATAAAGTCACTCAAATATCCATCATAGTGCTACTAGATGATTAGCACAGGTCTTTGTTTTTCCTAGTATGTCATCAATGTAGTCTTTGATAATGTCATGCATTATATTGTGAAGTATGATAGCATGGATCTTTGGTAGGTGGTCTTAGACTTTTTTTGACCAAATGGCATAACCTAATAACAAAATCTTCCCCATGGAGTGGTGAAGGTTGTTTTATGTTGGTCTTGTGGTGAAATCTTGATATGATTGTAACTTGAAAATCTATCCATCAGTGAAAGCATTTCATACCCCATTATGGAGTAAAGTATAATTTCAATGTTTAGTAGAGAAAATTCATCCTTGTGGTAGGCCTTGTTTATGTCTAAAAAATTAGTACATATTTTGATTCCTTTGAGTTTCTTACTGACAGGTACAACATTAGAGATCCATTCAAAATAGTTGATTGGCCTAATACATCGCATTTCTAAGATTTTTTCTAGCTCTTTCTTCACTAATATAGCAATGGAAGGATGCATCTTATGCAATTTTTATTTTACATGTTTGGCATCAAGATGTACCACAAAGTGGTGTACAACCAAGGTAGGGTCTAAACCAGGCATGTCAGAATAAGCCCATATAAATATATCAATAAATTCCCTCAGAAGGGCTATAAAGACTTCACATTCCTCCTTAGTGAAAGACATGCCTAATTTGATCCATTTTAGGTCATCTTGAGTTCTAATGTTAATTTCTATCATGTATTCCACTAGAAAGGTCGAATCATCTTCCATAATGGTTGTCAAATATTTAATAATGGTGGTGTCCTCTATTAGGACTAGCTATTCAAGTTATCCCAGGCATGATGAATTAGAATCGCCCAAGGGTAGGGATGGCCATGTGACAAATACTATTGGGAAATCTTGGGTGATTTGATAAAAAACATATTATTCTTCAAAACTAAACTTAAACCCATAGGAAATTTCATCATTGGTGGTCTCTTGAGCTATGTTTGAGGAAGGATAAACACCCCCATCTAATGACACCTAAAATAGGTTTTCACCACTAGACTGACCTTTCTCTTTAATCTTTCCCTAGTCTAAAATCACCTCAAAGAGGCTTTTACATTGGGACCTTAATTTTTTATTTAATTATTTATGGCTAAAGGTATTAACTTAGTATCCAAAATAGGCTTTAAGATCCAACTTGATTGAGAACCTTTGTTTTTTTCCTAACATAACATTATCCCTAATGCCTCGAAAATCATAGACAATTTCGTCATTATGAAATTTATCGACTGACACTATTTATTCTTGTTGGCCCTAGTCTATTAGTTGAGGGTAATATAAGGGAAGTAAATTACTATGAATAACTAGCTGAAAGGTATAAATGGCATTGGTATCAAACAAATTAGTATTGACTAGGTCATTAGAAAGGCTATGATCAAACTCTGCTTCATTGTTAGCATCATCATCCTTAGTCATTGGCATTGGAACATGAATAAGGTATATGGGGTTACCCCTAAGTAGTTTAAATCTAATACCATGTGTTATTTTGTATAGAGTGGTAGAAATTACCTCAAGAAGACCCTATTAATTTATCCCAAGGCCTCCTCCTTCAAAGGCATGCTTTTACATGATTTTTTTGAAATAAGATACTTGGCATTTATGTAATATTCAACCATTTTATTATTATACAACCAATATTTATCATCTACAAGTAGGTCCTGTTATTGTCCAGTGACTAGTATGAAAATGATAGGTGCTAGACTATGGTGTTTGGCTTTGTCCTTTATTTTCCATTCATGAAAGGTGGTTTGGCTTTTGGTCTTTCAAATTATTTAGGGTTTTGTGGAAGCTTATAAATTTTTAATGTATCATGGGCCAAATATTCTCTTGGGATGTTAGTAGAGATGGTATAATGATTAGATGTTTCATGAGGTGACATGTGGGAAACTAAATCTAAGGTATCTCGGTTAATGTGATTGGCTTCTAGGAAATCAAGAAGTATTTATTTCCACTTGTCCTTATTTGCAACTAGATTCAAGCTAAAATGGTAGTTATAGCTTTGGTACTCAGCCTCTAAATGCTTGTAATGTTCTTATGGTTGTAATTCTCCATGAATGGTAACCTCCATACTTAAATGAGATAACTTGATGCACTAGTGTAATGTTGAAGGTATTTCATGAATCTCATGTATCCAAGGTCTACCCAAAATCATATTATATGATAAATTGAGGTCCAACATATTGCATAGTGTATCATGACTCAAGGGTGAAATGATAATTGGAAAGTTGATGGTGCCTTGTGATTCCTATTATTCATTATCATAGGCCTTGATTGTGATCATTTCTGGTTGGAGATTAGACATGGTATACCTAGGAAGCTTAATGAGCTTGAGAGACACAATATTTAGATCCAATCCATTGTTTATGAGGACACATTTCACGTTGTGACACATTATAAAAAATTTGATGTATAATGGATTGTTATGAAAATGTTCAAGGGATGACATATCACTTTAGTCGAAGGTTAATTATTGGCCTAGATCTAGGTATCCAACCAAATCTTGAAATTTGTCTATGGATCTATCATTAGGAACTTGAGATTGGATAATGAACTCTATCAAGATGTTCTTTTGGATTGTAGACGTATGCAATAGATCCAAAATGGAGATTTATGAAAGCATATTTTCTAATTATTCTACAATATCAAACATCCTTTCTTTCATAATGATAAATGGTTTATTATTTTCCATAATGGTGGGTTTTATGGGTGAAGTGGAAGATGGCTATGGGTATAGGATGGTAATATTTGACCTTTGAGTTATGATTACATAATTGGGGTTAGGCATAGGACCATTATTGCTAATAAATGATAGTGATGGGGGACTAGATAAGATAAGTCTTGATTTCTTGTGAACTTGTACATGGTCATGGGATAATGATGATTTATCGATATAGGGTCCAAAAGTTTCAATCCTTGCTTGTTGATATGCCTGTATGTGGTCCCAAGTCAAAGAAAGATCATCGATATGGGTTGGTTTGTTAGAATTGATTAGTAATGATATTTTATGATTGGTATTTAGCCTCAAATTTATGGAGATGGTAGAAACATGACCTCCTACAATATGGTCTATAACCTTGTTATAGTCATGCGTAACTGCATGGTAGGTCTACTGATTATTGGCATCATTATAGCCTTTGTTCTATCTATTGGCATCATTCTAGCCTTTGTTCCATTGATTTTTTTAATGTTTTTGGGTATGCTATTGGTTTTATTGGTGAAACATTAGCTATTGAAATTATTATGGTTATTATACTAGTCATTGTTTCTATTATTGCTAATTGTCATGTTGTGGAAATGGGTTTTGATAGACTCCAAGATTTTGACTAGATGTGGAAGCTTTATTTGCCAACATTATCTCCCAATTTTATAACATATTCTTAATTAAATGTTTAATTTACACATATCAATGTAAATTATGCCCATTCACTTGATGATATAGAATTCATTTTCCCTATACCAGTCTAGTAGGCAATACCCTCTAGATAGTGCTTTGAAATAGGCTAGTTAATCAAATTAGCAATGGTGAGCTTATAGAACATAGATTTAATGGGTTCTCTAATGTCACTAAAGACATGATGATTAGGCATAGTTTTGTGATCCAAGAATTTGACTCAAGTGAGGATGGTTAGTATGGTGTTAGTTTCAAAATGAAAAAAACATACTAACTAGCATAATATCTCTAGGCCTAGACACTAGGGGGAGATTAGTTAACAAACATGAATAAAACACACAACTAAAATGAAAAAAAATAAACCTTTTTTACCTCCCTTAGATGCTCCAAAATTCTTGTTGTAGTGGATTGCTCGGTTTGTGTTCATCAAGTCCTTGGAAATGGAAGTTTGGCTACCTCTACCTCTCCTTAACACCTTTAGCTTGGGGCTTGGCTTGGATTGGAATCAATTTTTCATGATAACACTAATTTAAATGGATTTTGGAATAATTTTTTCATTTTAAATTTTCATTATCAAGACTTAGAAATGATTTTCATGGCCTCTTTATTTATAGATTTTTGAGAATGTCTAGAACTAACCTGAACCATTTATCTTGAGATTGAGATATGTGGTTGAGGATTAATTAAATTTTTGTAATTAAGTTTATAATTATCCTAATTATTACATTGGAATGAGGTTCAATTAAGAGGCATGGAGGCTATGAATCCTAATATTTGTGGCATTTATGGCCTAGGGATGTCTTCCCAATAAATGAGGTCACCTGATGATGTAGATATTCAATATTCATTTCCAAAAAAAATTATTCAACAATTTTCCATTGAATTATTAATTATGCCTTGGTTTGGGTTAGTTTTCTCTTAAGCATGTTTAATCACTTTGTGCACAAATTACTCAAATTGATTAGAATACCTTGTTATTAGTCCAAATTTTGACTGGATTAGAATTGGAAGTCAATGTCAGATGCATTGGAATCATATTACTATTTAGGATATTACGAATAAAAAATAATGAAGGAATATGTATTCAATTAAGAGGCATGGAGGCTATGAATCCTAATATTTGTGGCATTTATGGCCTAGGGATGTCTTCCCAATAAATGAGGTCACCTGATGATGTAGATATTCAATATTCATTTCCAAAAAAAATTATTCAACAATTTTCCATGGAATTATTAATTATGCCTTGGTTTGGGTTAGTTTTCTCTTAAGCATGTTTAATCACTTTGTGCACAAATTACTCAAATTGATTAGAATACCTTGTTATTAGTCCAAATTTTGACTGGATTAGAATTGGAAGTCAATGTCAGATGCATTGGAATCATATTACTATTTAGGATATTACGAATAAAAAATAATGAAGGAATATGTATTTTGTAAGATATTTGATAGGAAAGATTAATCTAGAGCACCTAGGTAAAAAATTGGCATTTTGACTTGAAATGATCTGGTCAAAGTTAGTTGGCCCATAAATTGCATTACCTCATTTAGTGATACCATAGCTAAAATTGGCACTTGAATATGTCATTTTCACATCATTGAGCATGTTTTAGTGTTTTTAGGCCGAATTGTGTATTGTTTTACGGAAATTGGCCAAAAACCTAATTGGAGGTCATTAGTGGCTAGATTTAGGTGTTTACAGTTTGTCCCTATTTGGGAAGGCATTGCAAGCTATAAGTATCGTAACATCTTCTCAAAGAATGAAAAGGTTCTTTATGCTTATAATTGTAATGATGATAAACTAACTATATGATGCCTACTTGAGGGAACAGTTGGCACAAATAGGTTGGTAAACAGTGCCTCGATAAGAAGTGAAATGAGGGGACCAAAGAAAAGAAATATGATTGGGTGAAAACATAATGATATTGAAAAAGTAGTTAAAATCATTTAGAATACAAGTGGGATGGTGTACAATAGTTTGCCCAAAGGTGGTTATAAGCATTATATCCCTATAGCGGATATGTGGTATGATAACATAATGATTTGCCCAAAGGTGCTTATAGGCATTGATAATATGGAGTTTCCCCTATTAGGATAGATAAACAAGATAATAACATGACCTTGTATGGGAAAAAATTAAAGTGGTGACAACATAATGATTTTCCCAAAGGAGGTTATAATCATTAAGAAATGTAAGTGGGACAGTGTGCAATGATTTACCCATAGGAGGTTATAATCATTAGACCCTGATTATGGCAAACATGATAAAATTGGTCGAGGATGATGATAACTTAACATAAAGGGTAATGATGAATTGGAAAAACTTACTAGTAGGGAGATGCTCATCTAAACTAATAAAGGTTAAAATTCTTTCATGGTTAATTATTCTATTTGGGATATGATTGGGATTGGAATCAAGATTTTAGTGCTGAAGAGATGCTACCATTACTGAATAGACTTCTTGAAGTTGATGTTTGTTGTAGCACATGTCAGTAGGCATCATGGTATAACATCATGAGGACTTGGCTGAAATATGCATAATGATTGACTCCCATAATCTAATACTCAATAGAAAATAATGCACTAATAATATAAACCATAATGATAATGTAAACATATGAATATGGATGGATTCAAGTGTAACTCTAGGCAAGGAATCACCTAATGAACACACATAAACTAAATCAAGTCAACAATACTGAAAGAAAACACATAGGTAGACAAACAAACAAAATAAGCAAAAACAAACAAACAAATAATGCAATATAAACCCTATGAACATTACCCCTAGAAAATAGGTGAGAACTTAATAAACAAATAAAATGGGGGAATAGAAGAAAAGGAAGGGGGTGGTCAAACTATCTCCATATACACTAGGCAAGTGGATGTTGTCTACACAATTCCATGGATGTAATATCCAATAAAAAACTTTAGGATAAATGTAGTTCTCCCAGGGAATGGGAAGAATGTGATAACTAAGGAAAACAAGAAAAATGGATGTGATAGAAAAATAGGAATGGTCCTAAAAAATGGTAAGTGTATGAGAGAAAAAGGCCAAAAAGGATGGGGAAACTAAATGACAAGTGATTTACTTGTAACTTAGTAAGGGTTCCTTGAATCCTTAAGGCAAAGAAGTGGTCAATGTTTTTGTTCTTTTCTAGCCATTTTTTAAATGTTTTTGGAATTTTGTGAAGTATCTCAACTCAATCAAGAATGATGAGACACTAAATTGTTCAACTTCATAAAATGGTGAGATCATTTAAACTAAGGTTGCTCACAAAATGATGAGAGTGTAGCTTAGGTTTCTCATAAAATAGCGAGAACATGGTGGAAAGGGTGGCTGAGCTGACCTCAACAAGTATCAAGCACTACCTACATAGTCTTAGAAATAGGACCTCAAGTCATTGTAGTTTCTCCCTATAGTTAAGTAATTTGATTAGTGTATTAGTCAATTCAAACAAAACATGCACAATTGGTAAAAAGGCAATGTATGACTAAGAAGTGGTAAGTTGGTACATCAACGCTTAATAAACAAATGTTTCCCCTAGTTTTCTCATAGGTAGTTATAACTAAGACACAAAAAAAGGGATCAATGGTAGTAATTTGCCCAAAGGTGGTTATAATAAGTAATAAAACTAGTGATAAGAAAGGAATAAAAAACAAAGGATGCAACTACCAAAACTTCTATCACACTACTCCAAAATATGATCTCTATTTGAAGTACATGAACTAACTAATTAAACTAATTAGATACCTTGATGCTAAAAATGTGTAACGAATGGAAAAAACCAAGGTCAAATAAGCTAGGCTTTAGAACACACTAGGCTGATAGGTCAGAAGGAAAAAGTGAATACAACTAAGAGGATGGATAAAGATGATATTTGTATAAAGAACAATAGTGATAAAATGGCATAAGCGAAATGGTCCTTACAGATAATATGCCTTAGCACTCAATCATAGTACCACTTAAGATGAATAACATTCATCAGCTCAAGAAGTTCATCTTTGTTTAGTGTGGCAAGTCTATAGCTCCTGATCCATAATCTATAGTAATGATGAAAGGCCCTATCCAGTTTGGTTTAAATTTTCCTTTATGCTTATTCTCAACTATGGTATTCTTTTGGTTTTCTTTAAGAATAAGATCACCAAGTTCAAATGTTTTATACTTAACACATTGATTATATTAGGCTTTGTGTCAATTCTGATATGCTTGAAGATTGTTGAGCGTAGTTGTGCATTTCTCATCAAGTAGGTCTAGTTATTTTAAGTGAGCTACTAGATAGTCATGATCATCTAGGACATGCTTGAAAGATATGTGCAGTGAAGGTAGTTTAACCTCAATGGGAAGGATGGCTTTAGTACCATAAACAAGTGAGTATGGAGTGGATCCTATGGGGGTATGTTTATTGGTATGGTATGATAAAAGGGTAGGGAATATCTATAGGTGCCAATAATAATCAACATCATTGACAATTTTTTTAATAATATTAAAAATGGTTTTTTTCGATGCTTCAGCTTTGCCATTACCTTGAGGGTAATATGTTGTAGAAAAATGTTGTGTGATGTTATATTCGATACATATCTAGTCTACATCCTTGTTCTTGAATGATCCTCCATTATCAGATATAATGTCAGAGGGGATACTATAGTGGTAAATGAGATGGTTAAAGATAAATTTGGAAATTTGTTTTCTAGTCATGTAAGTGAGGGGTATAGCTTCAACCCACTGAGTGATATACTCAATGGTGGTAAGGATATGTTTATGGCCATTAGATGAAGTGGGGTTGATCTTCCTAATGAGGTCAAGTCCCCATATATAAAATGGCCATAGTGTCAACATCAATTTAAGAGTTTTGGCTAGGGCATGAATCAAATCAGCATGCCATTGAAATTTGTCACACTTATTTACATATGAAATGACATCTACATCCATCATGGACCAATAGTAATTGGTACACAAAATATTTTTGGATAAGACTGCCCTATTGGAATGAGTTCCACATACCCCTTTATGAACTTCTCTTAATTCTAGTGTAGACTCTATCGAAGTTAAACAATGAACCAGAGTTCCATCAAAACTATGATAGTAAAGAGTGGATCCAAGTAGATTATAATGAGTGGAATGATGAATTAAGGATTTGGTTTATTTTTGAGATAGGTTAGGTTGTATAACTTGGTCATGAAGGTAGTTATAAATGTCTAGGTACCACATAGAATTAGGACCAACAATGTCACAAATCATTGTAATGGTTGAAGGTTCTTGAGCTCGTGCTAACAAATTCTCAATGAAGAAATGATACTCTATAGATTTATCTATTTTTTGAATCACAGATACAATAGTAGCCATGACATTTTTAGTTATATTACTATCCCTTGGTATGTGCTCAAACTAAATGTTGGCAATTTATTACTTAAGAGTGTTGGCCATGGCTTTATATGGAACTAGCTTATCATCTTTGGTCTGAAAATGATCTGTGACCTAATTGATGATCAAGTAAAAATCACAATAAAATTGGAGATGAGATATGTTCTAATGTACTACCTATCAAAGTCTTGCAACAAGTGCTTCATACTCAGCCATGTTGTTTGTATAAAGAAATCAAATTCTAAATCATTTAGGGATTAGATCCCCCTATGGTATAATAAATAATAGGCCTTCCCCTAATCCATGTGTATTAAATGAACCATCAAAATAAAACTTCTAGGGATGCTCCTAAAGGGGTGTGTCAATGGTGATCATTATGGATTAATTAAGAAATTGAAACATGAGTGGTTGTGTGTCTATGAGAGGTGATTTATCAAGTTGATCTATAAAAACTTATCCCTTAATTGCCTTCTAATTGACATACTCTATGTCAAACTCACTACGAAGGATGATCTATTTAGCCATTCTACCTTTCAAATATATTTTAGATAGTAGATACTTGAGTAGATCTACTTTTTAAATGACCATAGTCTTATTATTCAACATGTAATTGTGTAGTTTCTAAGATGCAAAGACCATGGCTAGATAAGATTTTTCAATAAGTGCATAGTTATGTTCATATGTGACCAAGGTACAACTTGGGTAGTATACAACTTGATCTTTTTTTATTATCATCATGTTGAGTGAAGAGTTCCCTTAGAGCATGGTTGGTAGCTAATAGGTATAATAAGAATGGCTTTCTTGGCATAGGAGGTGATAAAATAGGTGGATTAACAAGATAGTCTTTGAGTTGTTGAAAATTTGCTTAGCAATGATCATCCCAGTGAAATGAAACTCATTTCTTTAGAAGGTGTGTAAATAGATGACACTTTTCTACTAACTTAGAGATGAAGCATAAGATCTATTAGATCTTACCTTGTAAACTACGGAGTTGCTTTAAATTGGTTAGGGGCAGTATCTCAGTTATAGCATGGACTTTAGTTGGATCAAATTCAATACCTCTATGAGACATGATGAAACCATGTAATTTTCTTGAGGTTATGCCAAACACACCTTTATTTAGATTGAGTCTAACTTTGTACTCTCATAATCTTTCAAATATCTTACACAACACTGTTGGATGGTCGACCCTTGTTTTGGATTTTCCTAATATGTCATCAACATAGTCTTCAATAATATCATGCATCATATCATGGAATATGATAGTCATGGCCATTTAATATGTATCTTCAACATTTTTAAGGCCAAATAACATTACCTAATAATAGAATTTTCCCCATGGAGTGGTGAATGTTAGTTTATATTGTTCTTCTAGTGTTATTTTGATATGGTTGTATCCTAAACATCCATCTATGAGTGAAAGCATTTCATAACCTATCATGGAGTCAATGATCATGTCAATATTAGGCAATGGAAAATCATCTTTAGGACAATATTTGTTGATGTCTCAAAAATATATATAGATTTTGATCCCTTCAAGCTTTTTACTAATAGGTACCACATTAGAGATCCATTCTGAGTAGTCAATGGATCAGATACATCCTGCTTCTAAGAGTTTTTCCAAATCTTTCTTTACTAATAAAATAATGTGAGGATGCATCTTATGTAGATTTTTTTTTACTGGTTTGGCATCAAGATTAACCACAAGGTGGTGTAAAACTAAGGTAGGGTCCAAACCTAGCATATTAGAGTAGGCCCATGCAAAGATATCTACAAATTATCTCAACAAAGATGTAAAGCATTTATGTTCCACCTCGGTGAGGGATGCACCTAATTTTATCCATTTTAAGTCTAATGGAGTCCGAATGTTTACCTATGTTATATCTTTGATAAGAAGGTTCAAACCATCTTCTAGTATAGCAATCAATGAATTGAACTATTATAATATGTCAGGGTCCTTTGCTAGGACTTACTCTTCAACATCTCCTAGGCATGATGAATCTAAGTTCCCTAATGGGAGATCTGGCCATGTGACAAATATAGTGATAAATTATTTAAGAATTTGATCAAATACTTATTGTTAAAAACTAAACTTAGATCCATATGCAAGTTCATTATTTGTGGTCTCCTCATTTAAATTCAAAGAAGAATGAACTTCCCCATCTAATGGTGCCTAAAATAAGTTTTCACCACTAGACTAGCCTTTATTTTTACTTTTTCCTTGGTTAAAAATCACCTCAAAGAGGTTTTTAATTTTGGACCTCAATATTTTAATTATTTATTTTTGGCTAAGGGTGTTCACCCACTCTCCAAAATAGGCTACAAGATCTAATGTAATTGAGAATCCTGACTTCTAATCTCCCAACAGAACATTGTCTTTAAGGCTTAAGAAGTCGTAGAATCCCTCATCATTCTAGAACTCATCAATTGGTAGATTGGATTGTTGTTGGTATTAATCTATTAGTTGGGGATAATATAATGGAAATGGGTTGTGATGAATGACCAAGGTAAGGGTACAAATGGCACTATTATCAAACATGTTGGTTTTAGCTAGGTCATCAAAAATGAGGCTATGATCAGACTCCACCTTGCTTTCAACATCATCATCACTAGGTGTTGGTGATGGAGTTTGAATAAGATCTATGGGGTCATCCCCAGGTGGTTTAAATCTAAGTCCATAAGGTCTTTTATACTTAATCATATAAATTAGCTTGATGGTTCCTTTCTAATTCAGTTTGAGGCCTCTTCCTTCATAATTATGATGCTTTATGATCTTATTAGAAATAAGATACTTTGCACTTTTATAACAATCAACTTGGTTGTCTTTGTATAACCATGATTCATCCCCTTCAAGAGGGTCAGGTTCTAGGCTAGATGATGGTACAAATGCGATAGGTATCTTACCTTTGTTCTTTTGTTGCAAATGGATATGTGGGTTGACTTTAGGTTGCCTAAAGGTTTTTAGATTTTGAGGAAGATTGGCAATATGAAATGTATCATGGGTTACACACTCTCCTGATCTATTATCTGAAATGGTGAAATGATTATAATCTTAAGGAGGTGGCATGTGGGAAAGGGAATCTAAGGTATTAGGATCTATACAATTATCTGGTGAAGGATTAATAAGTATAGCCTTTCCTTTATCCTACTTGGAACTTGGGTTCATGTCGTACTGATAATTTTAGCTTTGAAATTTGGCCTCAAGATGTTTACAGTGTTCATATGGGTGTAAATCTTCTAAAATATTCACTTCCATCCCTGAGTGGTAAAACTTGATACATTGGTGCAACATTGATGGGATTACACAAATATCATGTAACTAAGGCCTAGCTAGAAGCATATTAAATAATAACTCAAGATCAAGCACATGGAAAAGTTTATCATGGGTCAAAGGCCCAATGATAATTGAAAAACTAATGGCACCTTTTAATTCTCTTTCCTGATTTTCATAGGATTTGATGGTTATCATTTCTAGTTAGAGATCTACTATTGTGTACCCAAGAAGCTTGATGAGCTTTAGAGACACTATGTTGATGACTAATCCATTATCTATAAGGATAGGTTTTAATTTATGCCACTTTATATAAAATTATATGTACAATGGGTTGTTATGGAGTGGACCAAGGGAAGAAATCACTTTGGTTGAATGTGACTTGTTGGGTTGGAGCTAGGTGTCCCATCAAAGCTTCAAATTTATTAGGGGATATGTCACTAGAAATAGTGGATTGGGTTAAAAAATCATTAAAGATGTTCTTTTGGATTAATGACACTCATATAAAATATAAAATATAAATTTGTGTTGGTGTCTTCTACAATTATTCCACAATATCAAACTTCTTGTCTTGGTCAATAGTGAATGGTTTATTCTGAGGCTAAACAGCTGGTTAGATGATAGGTAAAGTGGTAGATGATTGTGGGCCTATGATAGTAATATTTGACCTCTAATTTTTTATTACATAATCTATATTAAATACTGGACCATTATTTCTAACAAATGTTGGGAATGGTGTGGGACCAGACATGGTAAGTCTTCATTGTCAGTGCACTTGTATGTGGTTATGTGGCAAGCATGAGTTGTCGATATAAGGTCCAAAAGGGGAAGTCTTAGTTTTTTGGTTTGCCTATATGCACTCCCAGGTCAAAGAAGGATTATCCATGTAATTTAGTTAAATGTCATTGTTTAACAATGATCTAGGTTGATTAATGCTTGGTCTAGGATTAACGGAGATGGTATTAACACTACCCTCTACAATATGACCTACAACCCTAAAATAGTCATGTGTAACTACATGGTAGGTTTGTTGGTTTTTACCATTCTAACCTTGGTTTTGTCCATTTTTTTATTATTATGAGTTTTTTTATTGATTTTGTTGATTTTGCTAGTTTGGCCTTTGATTTTGATACTATTAATTTTGTTGATGCACTCACTATTGTTATTATTGTTGCTAATTATTTTATTGTTGTTGATTATTATGTTTGGAAAAGGGTTTTTGATAAATCCCAAGATTTTAATTATAAGTGGAATCATCATTATCCAATGTTATCTCCCCATTCTCTAGCATATTCTCATTTAAATGCTTGATTTGGACACATCTTCATAGATTATGCCCATTGACCCAATGATAGTCACAAAATTCATTTTCATAGTGCCAATCAAGATAAGGAATGCCTTGTAGATAATGTTTTGGTATAGGCAAACTAATCATATTAACAATTGTAAGCTTGAAAAATATAGAATCAATATATTCTCCTAGGTCACTAAAGATACGATGTGCAGGCATGATTCTCTTAGGAGAAGGGGTTTGCAATGGTAAAGGCTACTGTATTTATTGTACAAGTCTTGGTTTTTATGCTTTTGGAATTTGTTTGAGAGGTTTTTGGGTAGTATTAATCCAAAAATGTGGTGTAGATTATGTTTTCACTATTTGAACATGATGGGATTTAGTTACTCCATTTCTCACAACATTTTTATTATGGTTGAATTGCTTCGGTCTTTCTTGATTATTGGCCTATGTCAGTTTTGATGCTTTCACTTGAATGGGATGTTGATGTTGGCTATTTTCTTGATTGGTACCTTGATTTTGATTAGTTGAATTAATCTTGATGACTCCTTTATTGATGAGCACCTACTTGATCAACAAACCTTTATCAATGATCTTTTTTGAAAGTATGTGCACATTGTTGTTCCAGATGATAAGCTATCTCACTATGAAAATTTTTAGTAAACACAGTGGCTAATTATTTATGTCATAAATTATGGGTGAAATGGCTTACAAGGGCTCTCCATCATTTTATATAACTTGAAAAATGCTCATGAGCTTTTTTATTTGCCTACACTAAGTCCACTAATGAAATGTCATGGTTAAGATTATAGGAAAAATGCTGCACAAACTTATCAAAAATATTATCAAAATTAGTTACTAAATTTTTAGGCAAATTTAAAAACCACTCCAAGGCTTGTCTGGCCAAGCTCCTTAGAAATAACATCAAAAGGTATATTATCTATATGCCATTGGTTGACATGCGATAATGAATTTAATTAAATGGGCCTTAGGGTCACCTTTCCCTTTATATTTGTCAAATTTTGGTGGTTTGTATCCTAGAGGAAATGGTATCTAAAATCATTCATTATAATTCTTGGGATAGGAAACTACAAGGAACATTGGTTTGAGGGAGAATATTGGTTTGGGTAGATGGTTGGGAGGTCAAAGGTGGGAAACTTTGACTAGGGTATGATGGAGATATATGTTGGGGTATATTGGTTTGGTTGGGAAATAGATCAAGAATATGCATACATGGATTAGGATGTACTTGAAATTACATATTTGGTTGTGTGATATTATGGTTTGGGTTGGTTATAAAGGTTTGAATTAGAGGATTTTGTGGTTGGGATGGAGGGATATAACTATATTATGCATATTTTGGTTGAAAAGGGGCATGCTACTGACCAATTGAACCTTGATTTTGATCATGAACTTGTAGACCAAGACCCTATCTCTAAATTTTTGGCACATTTTGAAACAATGGTTATCTAGTAGGCACTTGACGAACATGGGAGCCTCCTTGTTCACAAATCCCTATGGAGAAGTGAAAATAGGTTGCATATTCGACATCTATCACTGACCAATATTTTCACATTATTGATTAGTCATTGCTTAGTTTTGAATTGGTATACTAGTCTGTAATTGAAAAGGTATGTTTTCCATTACCTGGTGAGGTGGAACATTAGTTGCCCCTGATTGAGGTGGCAATGTATTTTTATTCTATTGTGTTGGTACACTAGATTGTTCTTTCTATTATGGAATACTACTCATTACTTGTTGAGGAGGAGTAGGATTCATCACATTTTGTCATTGAGGTGTGAAATTAGATGTTGTTTGACAACCTAATCCCATAGGTTGTACACTTGAGGAAGCAACTGATTAAGTTTGGGATGTAGAAACTCCTACTCCATGGTATGATGATTCACTCATGGTATTAAATACAGGCACATGTTCTTGGATAGTTATTTGTGCATTAGTACCACTTTGATTGGGATTAAATGTTGTTTGCACATTATCCACTATATTTGTCTCATTATTCTATGTAGAGGTAGAAGACACTTCTTCAGTAATGGGCATATGCAACAAGTTGTCTACCAAAGTGTTTTGCATGACTGTGTCTAAACTCTAATTCTCTTGACTATTTAACCCTATCAAATCTCCTATTGAAGGAATTAGGTCAATAAGAGGCTTACTCACTATGTTCATCTAATTGAAATTATGTGCTAGATTCAGGTAGGTTTGATATGTTGTCTACATTTGGTTAAAGTGGTCTTCCATGATGTTTTTGACTTTATTAGGTAGATTAGGGTCCTGATATGTTGTTTGGACTAAATCCATAGGATTGCTAGAAGAATCTTGTTGATCATAAATGATATTGTGGGGCATCCTTACTAATCTTGGTAAATTTTCATGGGGGAAGTCTACTAGAAACTTGGCCCCTACCTCTATGGCTCTAACCAAAATCTCATATTTTTTGTCTAAAAAATGTTTCCCAAACAAAAATGGATTATACTTGGAAGCCATATTAGTATAATATGACTATTGAAGAACTGACTCGTCCACTGTGGGTATTGTAGCTAGGTATTGTGTAATTTGTTCTTGGTATTGTTCTAAATAAGGTGGTGTTCTAACCAAATAGTTAGCCAAGGGATCTTTGATTTGTGCCCCTAATTAAGTATTATAAGAGGGATAATAATCTATTTGATAATAAATATTATCCACATAGGGGTCTTGCACCATTCTTTCCTATGTAACTAAATTACTAATCCTTGGATTGCACATGAGTCCACTATGAGTGTAAGAATACATATTGGTATCCATAGTCAATGCTTTGTGATAAAAGGTCAAAGAGTTATACAAACTCTAAAAAGGACAAAATCTAAAATAGATTATGTTCTAAATTGGTCTAGATTCATCACAAGGATCAAAAGGTTTATGCAAAGATTTGTGAAGAAACAAGATAGTGTGAAGTATTTAATGTTTCACCATTCACACAAAGAAAGTAAGTAAATGGACCAAAAATAAAAATGCCAAACTCTAAGGTTGAAGTGTTTTAAATTAGTCTAACCTAGGAATTTAAAAGTTGCTAGGTCTTTTGGCCTAATGCAATGTCAAAATCTAGGCTCAAACAAGGTATGTGCTAGGACTCTTGGCAAAACAACGTCAAAAGCTAGACTTTGAAAATAGATGAAAGTTTTAATCTAAAATATTTGAAAAAATTTTAAAAAATAGTAGGCATTTTATTCGTAGACATGAACTTGATCAACTAGGTATAAGGTATGAAACCAAAGGCACTTTTAGAGATAGTTTATTTTCTCACAAATAATGGTATAAAACTTGGTTCTTTTGAAAAATAAGCTAGATAAAAGTGGATGGTATAACTATGATAGAAAAAAGATCACAAAAGTACACTCAGATTGGTCTGAATATGTAGGAACAAATTTGAACTCTATGTAAGAGGGTCTATGAAACAATATTTGAAATGTTTTTGGTAGCATAATGATGCTAGACTACCCAAAAGGTGTGATAAAAATGTTTGTTTCAAAAAATCTCTAAGGCAAAGATAGTTTACTATAATTTTTACAATATAAAACTACTTTTCTTGACTCAAAATGTTTTATGGTGCATAGACTCAATATGCAAGTGTTTAGCATAAAATGTCTTAAGTCTATCAAGTGATGATAATGATCTTGAGTGTAAAATGGCCTTTAACCCAAATTAGAAATTAAACCTAAGTTCATTCAATTTTAGTGAAAATGATAGAACCACTTAACACATCAACCCTATGAAATTATAAAGGTGTAGTTATAAATTTATATTATAAGTGAAGGACTTTAAACAACTTTGGTAAAGGTCTAGACTCTATTGGGTAGCATAACTGCACCAAAGTGGATGATAGGACTCCCAAACTTTTGATGAACTTTGAAATAGGCAAATTAATGATCTCATGTAGGTATCATAATGTCTCTTTGTTCAAAGGAAAAGGAGGAACATGTGTTTTGGTTTGTATTGTTCATTTACACCAAGTTTTGACTTAAAACAAGACTTTAATCTAGGACAAAACTCAACTAATTAATCACTCTTAGACTCTAAACTGACAAAGTTGCTTGGTATTATTGGAATCCATATATATACATGATTTTAGATTATTTTAAGTGTTCATCCAAAAGTAAATTTGCATTATATAGCAGGGTTTTTAAACTCCCCCTTCTCTCAAATGATAGTATTGTGACATGGACCTTGAGGTGTACCTTATACCAACAATACTTCCATGGAAAGTGGGGATTTATCTAAGATCTAACAAGTTTTTGAATGTTCTAAGGGAATAAATTACACAATTACTTTCACATCAAATAATGCAAAAAAAAGCACAAATTTTGGGTCCATATCACTTGGCTTGTTACAAAAAGGTCTAGTACTTTTTGTAACCACTACATCCTATTGTTTGCTTAGTGTAGTGTGACATCCAAAGTGCCACTACATCCTATGTACAACTCTAATTAGGATCCAAAAGAAGTGAATGCTGAGAGGTGAAACCCTAGGTCAAAGCTCCCCTAAACAACTCATGGGAGGTGATGAAGTCCCCATCACAAGCCAAGTTTGCATATAAAATAAAGAAAGCATGAAAATGGAAAGAATTTAGGGTCATTTTCAAGGTCACCCAAGATTTGATGAGTTTTTGTGGGGTGATTTAGATGAAATTCTTTCTAAGCCTTAGACTAGGCTACTTTCAATAGGAATGACGTTTTTGATTCTAAGGGTTCCCTAAAGGGGACAAATGGAAGAGCATACATGCAACACCCCTCTTTTTGCCAAACAAAAATTAGATCAAGTAACTATTGAAGACAAAAATATTATAAATATGAGTTCATTTTTAATCCTAAATGAAAATGAGGTGGTGTTCATTTTACCCCTTGGTCTTAGTTATAACTTTGAAAACTAATGCTAAAAACACTTATTTAAGCACCTAAATATTACTTTAAGCACCAAAATAATGTTCCTAATTCATATTTAAGAATGAAAAAGGTGATCTAAAAATGTTTTTAGCAAATTTCAAGCTTATTTTTGCAACAAAAATGTTATCATGTCCTTTAGCCTTGAAGCTATTTTGGGTTTGAAATAATGAACTTCAAAAAAAGAGCTCTCGGGTTTGTGTTTTAAGAAAAATATAGTGATCGATGTCGGTTATATAACTGATGAGGGTTATAATTACTAACCGATGATGGTTATCTAATAGACATCAGTTATACCAATAGTGGTCAATGATGGATATCCAACTGATGATAGTTTTACTAGCCGACATCAGTTACTATGTAAACCCATGACAAAGAAAAATGACACAAAAAATGTTAAAAAATCAAATTACAAGAGTTTTAATGATCCAAATGAAGCTTTTAAAGTTTCATAGTTATCTTATTCATTTGTGGAATGCATTTGGTCCCACTAGGCATGCCATATGTGATCTAATAATTTGACTCAAGAGAGGATGGTTAATATGGTGTTAGTTTCAAAATGAAAATAAAATGAAAGAAACACACTAACTAGCATAACATCTCTAGGCCTAAACACTAGGAAAATCTTAGTTAACAAACATGAATAAAAAACACAACTAAAATGCAAAATAAGCCTTCTTTTACCTCCCTTGGATGCTCCAAAATGCTTGTTGTAGTGTCTTGCTCGATTTGTGCTCATGAAGTCCTTGGCAATGGAAGCTTGGCTACCTCCATCTCTCCTTGGCACCTTTGGTTTGGGGCTTGGCTTGGATTGGAATCAATTTGGTATGTTAAAAATAATTTTAATGGATTTTTTAATCATTTATTCATTATAAATTTGCATTATCAAGACTTAGAAATGATGTTCATGGCCTCTCTTTTTATAGATTTTTGAGAATGTCTAGAATCAACCTGAACTGTCCATCCTAAGATTGAGATGTGTGGTAAAGGATTAATTCAATTTGTGGAATTAAGTTTATAATTATCCTCATTATAGAATTATAATAATGGGAAATTAATAGGCATGGAGGGTATCATGGAAGGCATTGATGAGGCATGGAGGGCATGAATCCTGATATTTGTGGCATTTATGGCCTAGGGATGTCTTCCCATGAAATGAGGTCACCTGATGATGTAAATATTCAATATTCATTTACAAAAAAAATTATTCAACAAGTTTCCATGAAATTATTAATTATTCCTTGATTTGGGTTAGTTTTATCTTAATCATGTTTAAACACTTTGTGCACAAATTACTCAAATTGATTATAATGCCTTCTTATTGGTCTAAAATTCAACTAGATTGGAATTGGAAGTCAATGTCAGATGCATTAGAATCATATTCCCATTTAGGATGCTACCAAAAATAAATAACAAAGGCATATGTCTTATGCAATATATTTGATAGGAAAGATCAATCTAGAGCACCTAGGTGCAAAATTGACATTTTGACTCCAAATGATCTGATCAAAGTTAGCTAGCCCATAAATTTCATTGCCCCATTTAATGATACCCTAGCCCAAATTGGCACTTGAATATGTCAATTTCACATCATTTATCATATTTTTTGGCCAAATTATGCATTTTGGGTGGAAATTTGCCAAAATCCTAGTTGAAGGTCATTGGTGGCCAGATTTAGGTGTCTACAAGTTCTCCTTGGAGGAGTGTTTTACAAAGACAAAGGTTGTTACTTTTATTATGCTAGTCTAGGTTGTTGAATTTATTGTATTTTTTGAAGAGGTTGTTGGTTAGGAGTAATTTACATATGCAACATAGGTTGATAAGATGGTGTTTTCACCATTTAGACATGTTGTGACTCAGTTACTTCATTTCCTACAACATTATTGTTGTGATTGAACTACTTGGTTTTATTATTATTGGCTTGGGATGGTTGTGACATTTGTGCTTAGACTTAGTTATGATTTTAGTTTAATCCATTATTCTAGTTTTGATTTTATCTCTAATTGGACAAGGTAAGTTTGATAATACCTTTGTTACAACAAACCCTTGTTAATGATTTCCTTGAAAGTGTGTTCACACTATAGCTCTAGATGGTAAGATATCTCACTATGTAAATTCTTGGTAAACATAGTAACTAATTGTTTTTCTAGTAGACTGTGGGTGAATTGGATGGCAAGTACTCTCCATAGCTAAAGATAAATTGTAAAGCTTTCAATAGCCTTTTATTTGGCTTGCATCAAATCTACCAATGAAATCTCATGCTTGATATTGTAGGAAAAGTGTTATAAAAACTAGTTTGAAAGATTATCAAAATCAAAAACTAAATTTTTAGGTAACTTTATAAACCATTATAATGCTTATTCTAATAGGCCCTTTGGAAGCAACATTAATAGTTATATGTCATTGTATGCCATTGGATAATAGGAAACTAATAATTCCATCAAATGAGCCTTGTAGTCACCTTTCCCCTTCTATTTGTCAAATTTTGGTAGTTCGTACCTTGGAGGAAATGGTATCTGTAGATATTCTATGTTGAAGGCATAGGCACACACATCATCCAACTTAAAATTTTTGGTATATTTCCTAGCTTGGATGGTAGAAATTGGATCCTTGATTTGTTATATTTATTGGGTGAGGAAAATGGATGGAACATTAGGCTGAGGTGGAGTTTGGGTAGCCAAAAGTGTAGTGGAGTTGGGGTATAGTGGATGGTCTTGATATGAAATTGACACTATAGTGTGAGGATTACTAGAAGAGGCATGTTCAATGTTCTAATTATAAGGAATGTTATAAAGCATTCTTACTAGACTTGGAAAATTTTCATGGGGAAAGTTTGTTGGAAACTTAGCCCATACCTTCATGGTTTTTATCAATAATTTATCCTTGTTCATGATCAAGTGATGATCAAACAAACATGGGTCATATGCTAATGACATTGTAATGTACTATAGTTATTACATTTATCATATAGCTGAAGGTATGTTAGCTAGGTATTTTGATGTTTATTCTCGGTCTTGCTCTAAGTATGGAAGCATGTGAGCCAAATAATGGGCCAAAGGATCTTGGATTTGTTCCCCAATTTGAGTGTTGTAAGGTGGATAAGGATTCATCTCATAAATGACATTGTTTCTATAGGGGTATTGAATAAAGTCTTCTTGTGTGACAACATTACTATACCCTATATTTTACATGACTCCACTACATGTGCAGTGAGACATGGTCAAATCAATGATGAATGATTAAAAATATTGGATTAGAGTTCTAAACACTTTGAAAAAAAGTGTCTAAAAATACAAGATGTTCAAAATCAATCCAACTTAGTTAAAGGATGGAGTTGTATCTCTAGAATGTTTATGACAAAACTTGGTATAAAATAGTGTAACGTTAAATGTCTCACATAAAAATGTCATGTGGATGAATTTAAAAAAATGCCAAACTCTAGGTTAAAAGTGTTCCAAATAGGTCTAATATAGGAAAATAAATGTTGATATGTGTTTTGGTGAAACATGGTATCAAAATGAAGGCTCAAAAAAGTCATGTGTTAGGATTTTTTTCCAAACATGATGTCAAAATTGAGACTTAAAACAAAGGGATTATTAATCTAAAAAACTTGAAACACTTTATCATAGACTATCACTTGATTTTAGACATAAAATTGGTCAATTGGTATAAGGCATGAAACAAAAGACACTTGAAAATAGATTATTTTCTCCTAAATAAAGGTACAAACAAATAGTTTTCAAATTTGGGTAAATAATTAACCTAAGTCACTCAACCTAAAAGAGAAAGATCAGTATCTAAGACCTAATAGACAAGGCCTAAATAGAAATCAATCAATGTTTAGATTTTAACTTGTCAAGGTTAATTAAAAACTCACGTTAAGAAAATTAGACTCTTTTGATTTAAATGATAATCTAGACAAATATGGATGACATAATAGCTTTGACCAAATATCCAAAGGCATACATGTTTTGGTTTCAAAAAAAAAACTTGGACACAAGACAAAACAAGTTTATGAAATGATTCAAGCAATGTAATGGAGTTATCACTATCTAAAGATGTAAACAATGGTTTGTTTCAAGACTCAAAGGCATAAAAACTTAAAATTATTTGGGCAAAATAATGTTACCCATTTAAATCAAGTGACACACATAATGTTTTAAAAAAAAAACTCAAGGCAAATGAAAGGTGTCAAATAGATGGCATAATGCCTCATCAAGCAAAGGAGTGGTGTGGACACAAAATGCATTTTTTGAGTCTAAATGGTTTTAGACTCAAAAGATCCAGTAATTAAAGGAAAAATACCAAATATAAATAAGTAAATCATCCTAAGACATAAAATAACAAGGTTGATTCGTATTGATGAAATCCATCTATATATATAATTTTTGGAGGATTTTAAATGTCAATCCAAAAATAAAAGTGCATGAAGTAGTAGGGTTTTCAAACCCCCATATCCCAAGAGATTGTATGGTGACATGGACCTTTGAGATACCTTGAATCAATAATATGTATGTGTAAAATGAGGTTTATCTAAAAATTAAAATTTTAACCATCTAGATGGTCATAAGCATGGCTAATGTTATAGATGACTCACATTAATTGAGTTTATATCAATTAACTTACTGTGAAAGGGTCTATTCCTTTGCATAGTGATAACATCTATGTACTTCTTAGTGGAATCCCTTGGTTAACCAAACTTGACTCAAGTTTATATTATTAAAGAAGAGTTTAGTCACTCAACCCCCTAGATCTCATAGTATGCATACACTGATTTAAATACCCCACCATGGAACGGGGTTGGTACAATGCTAGGAGATGAATTCTCAAGTCAACGAACCCCTAAATAACTTGTGACAAAGTTATGAACTCCCCTTCACAATCAAAATTGCATGGAACAAAACTAAGTGAAATGACTTTAGACATTATTTTTAGATCACCAAAACCATATGAGTTTTAGGGAGAGCCTAGATAACATTATTTTCATGCTAGGCGCAAATTACAAGTGAAAATGTGTTTTTGGTCACATAAGTTCCTTAAAGGGGATGTGGGAAGAACATACATGAAATCTTCATTTTTCATAAATAAATAAATAAGTATAAAACAACACTTTTGAAAATTTGAAATATAAGTGTTAGTTTTATGCACCAAATGAAATGTTTGATAACGTTATTTAGCCCCTTGGCTTAAATTTTCAAAGATCACAAGAATTTTCACAAAAAAACTTTAACACAAAACACCTAGGTTAATTTTAATCCCTAAAACCAAATATTCAAGACTTAACAATTCTTTTTAGGTAACAAAATGAAGTGTTCAAGAGTTTAAACTTGAAAATTTATGTTTTAGTATGACCTTGGCCATGGATATGTTAGAGAGTTTCCTTATGATTAAATCACATTAATGGATGAGCAAACAAGTTTTGAAAAGATAACTCTTAGGTTTCCATATATTTTTTACATAGAGACTGATGTTGGTCACTTATGATCGATGATAGTTATAAGGTGATTAATGCTGGTTAGGAATGAACTGATGATAGTTGATAAAGACTAATATCATCTACTTGTGACCCCAAAGGTAAAAACCAAAATGATATGAAAAATGTGTATTATCTCAAAATATTATAAAATATCCATAAAACCTATAATAAAATGATTAAATAGAGAGTTTAAAAATCAACAAAATCAAGAAATAACAACTAGGAAGGTTAAGGAGATTCAAAATCCTAGTTTTTAAGTCATGTCCTACAATGCACCTTAACTGATGATGGTTAGATAGAACTGATTTTAGTTAGGTAAAAATTATGATGATTAGGCAGAACTGATTCTAGTTATGCCAAACCGATGTCTCTCTTTATGTAAAACCAAGTTAGTATAAAAATCAAAAAAAAAAAGAGAGTTAAAACTCTAATTTTAAAGATATTCAAGCATTCATTTGAAAAGTTTGGAGTTGAATCTTGGTCTCCTTGGTATGTGGGATGTTTTTATGGTCCCATCAAGCATTCCATTTGTGATAATAGGAATTTGATAATAGAGAGAAAGTTAGATAAAGTATTAGTCCATAAAATAATGAAATCAACACACTAACATGCTACCATCTCTAAGCCTAGATCATAAGGGGAGCATAATGAACAAAATAAAATTGAAAACCTAGATAAAATGCAAATAAAAATAATCCTTACCTTCTTTGAGTGATCCAAATGATTCTTTGTGTGGCTTGATCAGTTTGTGCTCATAGAGTCTTTGGCAATGGATTTTTCTTTTCTCTTTATATCCTTACCACAATTGCTTGGCTTGATATGGCTTGTGATTTATTGATGTGGTTTGGCTCAATATTTTGTCATTATAACACCATTACTATGAATCTTATGCAAAAACTTGCATTATAACTCTACAATATCCAAGCTCTCTTTTCAATAGACAATGCATTGTATTTATAGGCTTAGTAACTAACCATAACCCAAGGTGAGTTAAGGTGTAGTTTGAACATGGAATGGGTTCAAAAATAACCTAAGTGATTTAATTGACCCCAATAGATTTAAAATTTATCAATAATTAATGATTTTTAATGAATAGGCATGGGTGAAATATTTTGAGATATTTTCAAAGGCTTGGCAACTCACAAAAGGTAATCATGAAAAGATAGGATATTTCATATTTTTCAATTTTTTTTTTAATTAATTAAATGCACATGGATAATTTAGTTAGGTATTTAATTTTATTTATCTTATTAATTAATTTCGATTATGTTTTTTAGCATTTTACAATATTTGATTTTATGTGTGCACTTGCCCCATTTAATATGTTTATAGGCCAAATTACATATTGTGATGTCATAGGATGATTATAGATGAATATATCAAAGGTTTTTGTTGCTTACGATAGGATAACCCAATTAAGGATGTCTTAATTATATTCTGAGCCTTAAATAATGATGCACAAGAAAATTTAGGACTTTTAGTGATTCCTAAGCTTAATTTGCAAAGGTTGATACAAATCATTTTAAATTCCAGTCAAAGGCCATTGGTGACCATTTTTAGGTGTCTAAAAATTTTATAATTTCAAGTTCTTAGGCTACTAAAACCAATTTAAATGTGCTCAAAGTCACTAGGTGACTTATAAAGTGTCTTTTACAATACTGAGCTAAATATTGGCACTAAATCTTCAACTGGATCCAATTTGATGGAATTATCCTACCTACATGCTAAAAACTATTATTAGTATGAAGTGCTCCCTTTAGAGAAGTGATTTCAAGACTTTTGTATTCAATTATTATAATGGAAACACCCATCAGGATGTCAGTGACCTTGTTTGAGGGGTGAGTCTCCATAAAAGGATGCTATTAAGGGATAATATACTGAATTTGCATAGGTATAGTATCTCTCAAAGGATGGGGACCTCTAAAACTTGGAATTTTGAAATAAGGAGACTTATTTGAAAATTTAGAAGCTTTTCCTTACTTGAAGCTTGGGATTTTGAATGTGGAATTCCCCCTTTTATAGGCTAATCTATAGTTATAAGAGCATCTCTTTTGAAACTAGGGGTGGAAGGGATTTATTAATATTTTATTCTTTGTGATTGCTTAAATAATTGATGTATCTAGTCCTTGTTAACTACAATTTATCTATCCAAAAATTCCTCATCATACCTTTCATACCCACTCATATGTTGGTGATGGATGTAATCATAGTAAACAACCTCCTCCTACTACCTACTACACTCTAGTTCTTTGTCAATCTCCCTCATATGTTAGTTGAAGTCTAATAGGATATCTTTGATTTTTTTTAGGACTAATTAGGAGAGTAAAAATGTTGATTGGGATAATTATAACTTCCACAAGGATGGTTGGAAGCATGAGAAGGATTCCAAAATGGTTAAGCTAGGGTGGGTGGGAGGTAAACACTATGAACATGTCGATATCTTGTTGGTTTAGGGCTATTTAGGATGAAATTAACAATGTTTTCATTTTGACAAGGGAAATAGGAAGGCATAAAAAATACATTTTGACAAAGAGGATTGGAAGTGGCATATTTTCCATGGTGGTATGACATGTTAGGGAATTCAAAAAAGTTATAAATCCATTTCAATATCCATTAAAATAAACAATAAACATGTCTACTTCTTGAATAATTGTAACTTTGACAATTTCAAGTGTTTCTGCTAATCCAGCTAGTTGAAATCTGCTCGAAGTCACTAGGTTCCTTATGAAGTGTCTTTTACACTATTGATATGAAGATTATCACTGAATCATTAGTTGAATCCAATTTGATTAAACTATCCCATTAGGCATGCCATAAAATGTTATCAATTTGAAGTGTACCATTTATAAAAGTGGTTTTAAGACTTATCCCTTCAATTAATACAATGAAAACATCCCTCAGGCTATGGGTAACCTTGTGTGAGGGGTGAGTCTCTAGAGAGATATGGTTCCCATAGTGAATCACCTAAAATAATACTATTACATTACTACTATGATGAAAAGGGATTGAGATAAACATAATCCAACACACATTGCAAGGAGGCAATACACCAAAATGTAATTCTCCCTTGTTTGAAATTTTCACTATGAAACACTCAAAAAAATTGATATGCTTACACAACTTCCAAATCATGTACTATTACATAAGTGATTCATAATAAGGTAAGGGGTTAAAGGATAAAATAGGAGGAATGACACTTATTCATAGCTAATTATCTACCAAAATTTAATTGCATATAACCTATGACCTATAAAATGAAGCATACCTTGTATAGAGGTGAGAAAGTTGAAAAATAACCAAGGAAGAATAAATTCCAATCATAAGATCATATCAACATCTCCATAATTTAATTTAAAACACAAGAATATAATAAGGTAAAATAATCTCTTTTTATTTATTCAAAGGAAATCACAAGTTTTTAAATGGGTAGAGTCTTGTCATACCCAGTGGAGGGTTACTTAGAGAGGTATTCACTACCCATTTTATAAGAAAATGAGAAAAAAGTACTACCAAGGATACATAAATGCAATTGTTTATAATGTGAATGATATTATTTAAGATAAAATCAACTAAAATATCAGGCCATTATACCTTATCTAATTCCTTAATAATATACATAATGATGATCCCTTAAAGAGAGTGATATATGTGTGGAGGAGAGGGCCTTGTCTTTGTTAAATTTATCTCTTCTTGGTGGCTTGATGGAGGATAGGTTTGTTTTAAATATTGAAAATCCTGCCTATAACTATAAATTACCCTATTTTCACCTCTTTATACATGAAAAATTTAGTTGCATGGTTGACTTGATGTAGGGCCACTACTTTAATCCTTGGGAGTTACATTTATATATAGTTTTCAATACCATTTTTAGGTCTTAATCATGGTTTAATTAATTGAATGAGTATTTAATAGGTATTCCCAACTGATAATATCACATCCCTAATGTCTTGTATCTCTAATATTTTATTAAATGACCTTAAACCTACATTATGGTCATGCTTGACCATCCTCATTATAAAATCAAACTGAAAGCCACTTTATATCTCTCCTTGCAACCTTAAAGAAGGATAGAATTACACATGCTTCTTGAGATATTTGATCTTGTATTCTTGATCTTGGCATGTTCTTTGAGTAACTTTATTATTTATGATTTATTTATTTCTTGAATTACCTTCTCAATCCCAATAATCTCTTAGGTCTTTATGGTAACTTGTTTTCCTCATTAAATTTGTCTATCCCTCTTCATAAGACCACACTTGAGCTTTGAATTTGCTTGCATCTTTCACCTATAGGTCTCTTGAATAGTGACTTAATGTTCTATATAAGTATATGTCATTGGCCTTCATGATAATATATAGTTATTTTTAATCCTCTTGATCAAATTTTGATTCATCCTTCTTGTAATTTCACCTCTTTCTATCGTATAATCCCTAAATAAGTCAAAAATCATTTTTGATAGGTTTAGACTATGTTTCATAGGTCTATAGGTATAATAACTCACTTGACTCTTTTATGATACATCCTAGTACCTTAAAAACACTTCACACACTTGTAGAATAGAATCCACTAGATCCCTCTAAAATTTTACCAAATTTGGCTTGGTAGAACAAAAGTTATAGGGGTTTATTGGCTCCTATAAACCATAGGCAAATAACATAGTCTAACATAGACCAAGAGTAATATTTTTTTTAATCCATCATCATTTTGAACCATTATGTGGTTTAGTGATTATTTGTGTCTTAAAACTCACTTGTCTCACTCATACCACCATCTCTACCATTTTTACAACTTTTAGTGATGGATCAAATCATCCATCTTGACTATCTAAACATGTTTATCTTAAGAATCAGACCTACAACTCTATTTAAATTTTGTCAATTATATTTCTCTCCTATAGGATAACATGTTTTTTACTCTCCATTCACAATATTCACCCTATATTATCTCCACTAAGGTATTTTAAGCCTTGTATTGACACTACTTGGTAGGAGTGATGATTCTTTCAAGGCCATTTGAGGATTATGCTTATTCTTTGGAGTTTGAGAATCAAATATTCGTCTTAGAAGTCTTGATAGACCTACAACTCCATTGAAAGGGTATTGAGGCTAGGATAAACCCCCATTATGAGGTACTAGAACATGTACAAATAAATTATAACTTCCTATATCATATTATAAGCTAAGATAATGTTTTAGATACATTCAGAGGCAATGTAATTTGTTTGAACTCTACCCCTTCTCTATAGGTCTAAAAATTACCTAAACCTCTTCTCTTTTGAATTGAAGCTTGCTTTGATAGGGATTACATGAGTGAAAAAATAATTTAATATTTTATAGGCTCTCTACCATGATACAATCTCCTCATAACATATAATCTTATCCTTATGCCTGTAATCTCTAACTCCTAATAATCAACCTTAACATGGCTTGGATTTATGGAGAATATCTTGACTGATTAAAAGCTCTTTTGACTTGTTCATGAAAACTTGACCTCTTATACATATTACATTTCATTTGAAATTTTATCTGAAACATATATCTCATTTGGTTTCCTCTCATCCAAGTATTTAAGAAGCTTATCATCCTTTTTTGTATTAGTGGGTCATTCAAACCTATTAAAAATTTCTCATATACTTGTAGCCTCCCAATTTTTTTTGTATGCTCAACAATCTCTATCTTGAAACTATATAAATATTAGGTAGACCTCACAATGTCTCCTAAGCCTTGATGATCATGAAAACTTGAAAAACATCTTACATATAGGTCTGCCTTGACCTGCAATAGTCATATTGGTTCCAAAACTAGGCCAATAGACCCTACAACATTAAGGGATATGCATAAATCCTTCCATATGACACTTTGACTTGAGAGAAAGATGCCTAAAACTTATTTAAACTTCAACTTGATGCATGCAGACCTAAATATACCTATACATGATCTAATAAACTTGAAATATCATTAAAGCTTTAAATATGTTTCTCTTAAGGCTACTCTATTGGTATGTTGACTAGTTTAGTCATTAAATTTAGTGCAAAACACCTCTAAACATTTTTCAAGCCCCACATCTTCCCACAAGATTTTTAGGACTTATCAAGTTCAAACCCATTATTCTTGTCTTGAACTAATCACCATGAGATAAATCCCCTACCTATACAACATGAAGAGCAAAGAATAATATATTTAGCGTTAGTTTAATACTTCATCTTCTAGAAAATGTCTCAATATTACAAAGAATATCCATTTGATATTTGGTAGACATATTTAAGGATTAAACCTCCTCTATAACCTTGTATCTTGAGCTTATGGGTTTGAATGCATTCTTGGTGCTAGTTCTCTCCTTTGAGAACCTTGTATTATTCATATAGTTTATAGGGCTTGTCCATTAGGCTTGGTTCTCTAGAATCATTATTCCATTCTCACAACATTGATCTTGAATGAGAGAGGGGTTGTTATAAGCTTATTAAACTTAAAATCTATGCTAGTTCATGAGTTGTGTACCTTAATCACCACCTGAGAGAAGCTTCTAAAAAAAATTTGTCTCGATTAAGAGGAATGAGGGGTTAGAAATATTTATATCCCTATTTATGGCCTCTTTTTGATAGATGAACCTCTTGAGGCACTCTGAGAATTCACTTTTTACTGCATACCTATAGGTCTTTTCCTTTGATTAGAACACCACTACCTTATATTATAACTAATATTAATGAGATAAAATGCATATATATATATATATATATATATATATATATATATATATATATATATATATATATATATATATATATATATAACATTAAGAGTAATAAATAAGATGTTTAGGATTGGTTTGAGGCTATATCATCAAGGAAACATCTCCAATTCAATTAAATCTTCATTAATACATTGTAGACCTATATCATGGTGTTGAAGACTCAAGCCTTCTTAAATTACTCCCACCTGAGCTTCTTATGGGTTTGATGCATCTTTCATTTGATTAAAGGATTTGAGGATTTTGAGAAGAACCATTGGGCTTAATCAATACCCTTTCTTAGGTCAATAACACCTTAAAATGTTTTGAAAACCCTACTCTAGAATATGTGGGCTTGTGTGTATGTTTCAAGGATGGAAACTCACCAAAACCCTACCATATTGAGGTATAATGGGCATACAATCACATTTAGAAGGATATTGGAAGGTTAGATGGATAATTTTGCTTCTTTAAAGTCTCATCATGCTAATAATGACCATTATAATTCTCTCTCTTAATTGGTATAATTGTATCCTTCTCTTAGGCTTGGATCACTATTGAAACACTTGGTTTTCATGGCCTATAATGTACTATAATAATATCAAGAGGTATTCACAACACCTTAACAAGACTATTTATCCATTCATTATATTGGGACAAGATCCAAGCATCAAAAGGTAAGTTGAAGCCACCAGTGGAGTTTTGATTAGATACACATTATTTAAGGATTATCAATCAAAATTGATGCATTAAAAGTATACTCAATATGCCCATTCACATACCCTAGGAACCATTCTTCACCATGCAATAGAATAAAGGAGATCTCCATGAATATCATGCCTCTATCAATGAACTGTGAAGGCTATTTCTAATTCTAAACAATTTCTCATAACCTTAATAGATATTTATATCTCATAAAACCTATGATGCATTATTTATTACCTATTTATTCTTCTCTAATGGACATACATGGCCATTCATCTTCTCATATCTTCTAGTACATCTTAGAAAATAATTTCTCTAGGTATGCAAATGAGCTCTTAGGTAAGTTTTGGCCTTTTCTTGGATTATTGAGCATGTATCTTATTTTCATAGATATATAATAGATCAAACATGATGTGCATAACCTATCATGACTCTGACCTAACCTAAAAGTGTTCTTACAATTTGGTAAAATTGAAGAAAACTCCTTAAAAGTCTACTTTTCTCATAGAAATTTTCATTTTGAAGGATTTTTCTACTTTTTATCTTTCAATTAGTGATTTATATCAATGAATGAACCTCCTTAACATTTAATAAACCCATTAAATGCTTTAAAAAACCATGAAACCTCCATAATCATGTATAAGATAGAATGGTTCTAGTTTGTCAATGCACTCTCCCACATTGAAAGAGGGATCAAAGACACCAAATGCAAAGAGAGGAAGGAAAATAAAACATTAAATACAGTTTGACTCCATTTGGTATGGATTTTTTAAGGTTAATTTATTTTTATGTGGATTTATAAGACATTAGAAAAGTCTTCTTCTCCCAAAATTGACTTGCATGATTTAAATAATATGACATTACAACCTTTTAAACCCTTATATACACTTTGGAGACTCTTTTGAATGTATTTATGACTTTAGTATGTCTTACAATAACCTTTTATGATATTTATTTCTATCAAAACCCAAATTTAAACACTGCTATTTTTTTTCATATAATGGCATTATTGTATTTTTTATCAAGGGATGCATTGCCTTAGTTTGAATCTTATAAGATTGCAATGAAATCTAACAAGGGTGAAACAATTATTGAACAAGGCTTTAAGACACAAAATTTGCATTACAGAATTCCCTAGAGGCTTGAAACTAGGCATGACTCATGATAAAGATTAAAATACTCCTTCAAGGTATTTAAAAGTACAATAACACATGCATACTTGGTCTTAAACATACCTATCCCTAATGAGATGTGTATAATGGAGAACATTGAACTAAATTTTGCAAAAAAATTCTCTCCCAAAGCAACCAAATGTTCTATAAACCATAGGTGGATGGAATAGCCAAAATGAATTTTAGAGGGGAGTGGTACACCTTACTAGGCAATAAGTTTTGTATCAAAGAGTTACTCAAAATAAAAAAAAATATATAATAACAAATGAACATAGTGTTGCATCCTAAGGTAACACCTCAAATAATTCAAAGTGTTGTAAAATGAACATAGTAAATGAGGCCTTATCCTATTAAATAATAGACTCCACAAATTCTTGTACCTCTTGAGTTACACATCCCAAAATATATTTTATGACTAGTGATCAATAAAGTCACATTAAAATGATTGATGCCTTTTTAAATTCAAATTCATCTATATGTAAAAAATTTCGTCCATGAAAAGTCACCTTAAAAATTTACTATACAATAATGCATTATGGCCCTCCAATTGATGGGATCATAAACTAGTTTCTTTTAAAAAACATTAAAAAATTAAATATTTCAAAAATACAAAAACATTCAAAATATTCTCAAAAAATAAAAAATCATGTCATGAGCATGACATGAGTTGTTAATTTACTTCTTTACATATGTTAATTATCACATATTTTATACATGGAATATTATTTTTCTAACACACATGCATTTTATAAAGTAAATGAGTGTGATGTAGGGCATATATATCTACATGGATTCATAAATGTTGGATTCCCTTCTACATAGTGGTCATGCCTATGTTGGAGGGATCTTATGCTACATGTTACATTGTCAACAAGTTATATCTATCTATGACCTCAAATGCCATGTTGAGATACATATCTTACAAATGTATTATTATTTAATCATATATTTCATTGTGATAAATTAATATGTTAATTTTATATGATATGGCATTGATACATATGAAAAGTGTAGACTAATTTTCAATTATTGTATGCTCTTTAGATGTTATTTACTTTTTTGCATGATAAGATTGACATTGCTTGATTATTATGTGTTGGATTATGTGACATTTAAACATGTCCAGTTGATTATATCCATTGGCATTATGAATGTTATATTTTATTATTATATGTGATGTTTGAACATGTCCATTATTTTTAGCTATTGACTCTATGTGTGAAATATTTACCTATGTGATATTTTGAACATGTCCATGTCTTATGGCCCTTCGCCGTATATGTATGATGCTTGATTATAAACATGAAATTATTCATTTCCATTACATGTGTCCCTTGGCCTTATTTGTTGTGACATAGTCATGTCCATTGTATATGTCCCTTGTCCTTATTTTATGACATTTCATGACATTACATGTTGTGATTATTGTGCTTGTGGAGCTTGATTAGTGATTCCATGATACATATCATGTATTTTTACTACATAGTATAATTTATAGATGGATACTTTATTGCATGCCTCATTGATAAATATATAACCATAAAACTTATACGCCACACATATAATATGTTACATACATGCTTCAATGACAATTAAATTACATTTCTATGACAACATAATAACAACATGTCGATAAAATTATATATTTATCACATGAAATTGTTAACTCTTCCTTTTACATCCCTCATTTAAAAAAAGGAGAATTAGTGTGTTTCTCTTAGAGATATATTTAACCCTAAATATAGATACGTGTGGTTATCTAGGGTTAAGGGATATTAGATTAGATTTTACACAAGGATGGTGAAATAAACTAATGATTAAAAAAATTAATATAAAACTTAAATAATATTATGAATTTTTATAATTGATATTGCTAAAAATAGTAAAGTATAACTATTGACAGATATTATAATGAATTAGAAACAAATGATACTTAGCTATTTTATTGTGTACATGCAAGTATAATATGGAATAGGCTATAAGTGGAACAAAAGATGATCCTGGTACTATTTTTAGATTATAGGAATATTTGTTTTATGGCCTAAAATGCTTGTGTTGAATATGGATAGTTGTATCAATGTAGGTATCTGAATTTGATGATGGTGTCTTGTATGGAATACCTACTAGATTTAAATGTGAATAACTAGAGCCTTCTATTTTTTTTGTCTCCTTTTTAATAATGTATATATATCATGCGTATAGGTTATCACTCTTTGTAAAATGATCAAAACCTAGATCTTCACCTGTGAAATGACTATGGGTAAATTAAGTTAGTGGGCTCATGATGTCTAGATACACTAAGGACCCATCTTTCAATGGGCACTGCCTACACAACCAATACTCTAGAGAGGGCCTAAAAATTATGTTATAATCCCTTATGTTCTAAATAATTTATGCATAAGGATGTAATGTGTGATAAGTAAAAACATGAAATAAACTAGCTTGTAACTTGTAAAATATGGCTCATAAACTACTCTTCAAATGTTTTAGACCTATGAAAATATTGATCCTATACATGATATGTAAATAGGGAAAGTTTGATCACTTCAATTCTTGATTTAATGTTTCTTGGTATGTTTCCTTATGAGTTAAAAGTGTTTTACTAGGTTATTTATAGGCAAGGAATGAGTGAGGCTTGATCTTGTATATATACCAATCCATTTCAAAAATATCTTGCATTAAATCACTTATGCTAAACTTTAGGATACATTTCATTTATAAATTGGATAACTTTTGGTCACTAGACAATTTCTAAATAAAAGTGGAAATTTTAATCAACATAGATGTCTATCTAGGATGCCAGTGTCAAAGAATATTAAAAATAGATACAAGTCTAAAATTGTTAGTGAAGGATAATAATCAGGTTTAGAGATTGTTTGATACGATACAAGGTCTGGTCATTAAAATAATAATGGTTAGACTAAGATATAATGATAGTGAGTTCAAGACTTTTAGAAACATGTAGGTCTAGAACTAAAAGTTATAACCATGATAAGTATCATACAAGTGTACAAGATTGAGGTACTACATAAATCATGTTTTAGTATATATAAGATCCAAGCCTTCATGAATAGGAAAAAATAGATTTGGGATAGAGCGTAGGTTTTTAAAGATTCAAAATAATTTGAAGATAAAAAGTATAGTGTTCAAAGATTCAAATTAATTCAAAACTAAGACTCTTTAACATAGTACAATTTTCAAATATTTAAATTAATTCAAAAATAAAGTACATGAAAAATATTAGTACATTGATACAAATTATTTAGGCATTTAACATGCATTACAAACTCACTTTTCAAAGACTCAAATTACATAGTCATACACACTTGAATGCATATGTGTGTCATATGAAATATAGCTATAATATAAAAATTATAGGTTTAAAATATAGCAAAGTTGAGCATATAGATACACAACATTATGTATCATTTGGCATAGATCTAGGGGGAACAATACTTGTTCATGCACATTTTAAAATTTCAAAAGTTACCACTTGAAATTCAAGGAAGTATGATAGTTTTTCATGCACATTTTTAAAGTGGAAAGTTATATGTTCTAAATATATGTTTCTTGTTCATGTACATTTTCAAATTTTAAATTTATAGTTTTAAAGACATGATGCTTGTTCATGCACATTTTAAAAGTTAAAAGTTAATATTTTAGAGATAAAAATCCATTTTAATTCAAATATATTGGCACTAAGGTAATGATGGGAGAATGATTATTTTTAATTATCTTTTGATCATACAATTAGAATATATATTGGTCTACAACAATGAGATTTGATCTATTACAGGTAATGTACATTTGAGTCTAGTGATACTTTAAACCCTTAGAATTACTTCTAGTGAATCCATTAGATGGTTACATATTTTGTTATGGTAAATATAAATTTAATTATAATGACACTAAATGACCTTTTCTTCATTTTTAGTGAACTCATCATGGTTCCACTTTCTTTCAAATTAGTACACTATGTATGTCTCCTTATTCATAAGAGTTGGAATATTTATCTTTTAAAATGAAGGGATTGATTAGTTATTTAAAATTGTGACTTGACCACTCTCAATGCACCAAAGTTACTAGTTATCCAAGTGCTTCAACAAAGGGGTATAGTTATCAATCATGTTATACATAAATATCATTTCATCTCCTTATAGGTGTACCCCTTCCTTACTCTATTTTAAATTTTTAAATTTTTGAAGTTTAGATTTTTCAAATTTTAAATATGGAAAAAATACTACTTCATGTGTTATTTTAGGGTTTCCTATATTTAAGTTCCATACATAATTGGAGTATCCTCTCAAATATAAAGTGTGTTGTACACACTCAAGATTTATTATTTCTTCTTTAATTTATCAATTTAATTATTAAAATAAAGTGTGGGGGAATGTAGACACATAAATATGGTCATATGTAATTTATAATGTTAATTATTGACACATCATAAACCACATAACTTGTGATCAAATACACAACTATTATTTTCCATTCCTCTAAGCCATTTATTTATATTCAGGCTCAACCATTCATTTTCCATCAATACTAAAAAACATTTCAAACTTAAATGCTCAAATTGTTCTATGTTATAGTCAAACTATCTCTAAATTAGGACACATGTCAATAATTTTTTAGGATAGGCCCATGCTAAGAAGATAGGTTTGTTATCATGGACCCTTCCACCTAGAGTGACTGCATTTCATGCCAAATGAAGACTAGTTTCCAAATTTCAAAATAATATTTTAGGTATTCCCACACATTTCATATGGTCAGATAAATGAAACCATCACAAAGTTATCCTATAAATACACATCAAATGTCATTCATTAACCCCACTTGATTCATAGCTTGGTAATATCTACTAAGTAATTACATACTACTTAAAATTAAAAAAATCTACCCATTCTTCATAAATTAAAAATAATTCACCAAGAACACCCATGAGCCAAGTCCAAATCATATCAAATCAAGTCAATATTTATTATTATTATCAAGTATCAATTCCATGTTTCTAGTTACATACATAGAGTCAAGGAGCACAATTGCATAATCACTCTAGCTAATAGAACTATGTGTGCTTGATTTCCATCCATGTAGTATTAGATAGGTAGGAAACAATCAATCATCAAGGGGGTGATTTGGGTCAAATTTTCTCATTACATGCCCCTATCTTTTTTTTAAATTTCAAACTTTCAAGGTGCCCTTAGGGTTTCAAAGATAAAATAAGGAAAATTTTGAATTCCATGTGGCATAAATAGAATCATGATATCTCAATTTACTTAGTATAAACATGTGTGGAGGTTGAAATAGTCATATTTTCTTCACAGTCAATGTAGATAATTATACGATCATTGAACACTAGTGGCTTGTGATGTTGTTCAGGAAGCATAGTCATGTCTATGAATATTATCAAATTCTATTTTTGATCTTACATTATCATCACTCTAATTTTTAGATATTTTCCTATCAGTCATCAATCATAGTCATCTAGGAAAAGTTTTTGGTCAACATACATGAACCTATTATATTTTCTAGGTAGAATGGATTTATCTTTAAATCATTTTAGATTCTATTCTAGATCTCAACCATGCACAAATATATATTTTTATGATTTTCACTTTTAGTTATCTAAAATAGTCAACATGAATAGAAATTTGATTTAAATACATTTATTCTTATCATTTTCCAATAATATCTTATTTCCATATTTATTAATTTCTAAAATTAGAATTGTTAATTATTGTACATCTTTAACATTCTGATATGTATAAAATTTTACACATATTAGTACAAAATATTATTTTTAAAATAAAAATATAGTAAATAATGTTGTAATATATAAATTCATTTAATAATCCTAAATAACTCTTTCATGTGGTAAATACTGTAAAACTCATTGCCTAAGAGAATCAACTATTTTCCTCTAACTAAATATATTGATAGATCCTAAGTGGGTGTAATAAATATCTTAGAATAATGGCCCTGTATAGTATCAATAACCACATTTTTATAATTATCATGAATAGGAATAATAACCCACTATTTTGGTGTGGTTAGAGGAAGAGATACCATCAACTGAAGAGGGTATTCATATTGAATGAATAAAATTGTAACTACCATATTTCAATATATATGTTTGACACATAGATGCACTATATAAGGTACTACATGGAACATTTTAATCCAATGGCATCCTAAAAACATGTAAAAAACCACATTACTTGGTATAATCAATAATAAAGTAATCACTATGGTGGGACATACCTAAATAGGTTACACAATATGTCTAAGGGCATCTTGTGTATGTAATTTCAACCTTTTTACCACTCTTATAGTATATTGTATATCATTTTATGTGTATTGAAGAGAGTTTAAAAGTGTCATGGTGTAAACATTTTATTTTTAACCATGATCAACTAAAACACTATGTATATGGTGTTCATCGACATGGGTTTGTATGAATAATGCATAGAAATTTCAGTAATCATCTATAATGTTGCTATCATTGAATGTAGTCATAGGTCTATGTGGGAATATGCTTATAATTATGCTAATAATCTCATTTATTGAATGAATATATGTCTCGAGGGGAGGATATACATGGTATGCATGATGTACTTTATAAGTATCTTTAGTTTATGTTTCTTTACAGTTTGTAAATGAGTCATTAAACATTTTAAACTATAGTTACCATTTGATTATGGTTTATAATACTCTATGGGTTTGGTCACTTCAAGAGTGTTTTCATTGATAATATCTTATATCTTATGTCGTAACTTCAATGATATGTTCTTATAATTCCTAACACATTGATGATAATTATTTAACGCTAAATTTAAATTCTTAGGATCTAATGTTAAGAAATATAGAAGTAGTTATAACACAAGGGCGATAAACTAATCTATACTAGGAAATTAATATAAAACTTAGATAAATAATATTATGAATTTATAAAATGAGATTGATAAATTTAGTAAAGTGAAGTTATTGAAATATAATGTAATAAATAATAAAAATGGTACTTAACTATACTATGCATAAACATATATGGACTAGAAAAACATGTAAAATATGTAGGATCAATGTTCTAGATCAGTCTCCAGATTTTGGAAATTTTACTTCTATGGTTGTAGGAAATATAATCTAATTTAGACACTTTCATCATAGCTAATATTTAAATGTGATAGAGGTGTCCCATATGAATTAATGAATAGATATGGATGTAACCAACTTCATCATTTTGGGTATTCTATTACCTTTTTATTGATGTATTCATATTTGGGATACATGTCACCACTATTTATTGATTGATCAAACTCTAAATCATCATCGTTCTTCACCCTTGGAATGTGTATGACAAAAAAGGGTTAGTGGGCTCATGGAGTAAAGCTACCCCAAATATCCCTATATAAATGGGCACTGTATACCTATCTAATAGTCCTATGAGGGCCTTAGAATTATATATTTATCCCCATGTGTGGTAAAGTGTGTGCACAAGGGTGAAGTATACTATATGAAGATGAATGAAATGATATAGCTTTTATTTTGACTAATATCACTCATGGTTTTCTATTTAAATGATTTAAACAAATAATATAATTAATACTATGTTTGATATGAAAATAGGGATGAATAAGGTAGAATATAGTTCTTGTGTAGTTGATTGATTTAGCTTTGGTAGGTGTTTCGTTGGTATTTTATATATGAGGAATGAGAAGGATTATACTTGTATTTATACCACACATTTTGAAAATATCTCATGGTAAGGTTAAATAAGCTAATTAGACTAACTCATGGGTTTTGATAATTTTGTAATTTAGATGAATTTTGGTTACTAGAGACTAGATCATTATCTAGATAATACCATTAGTGGTAGTGTCCCTCTATAGATGGTAATATGGAGTGGGATAGAAAACATGTATTGATCTAAAATTGATAGTGAATAATGTTTATGAAAATTTTAGCTTTATGTGTAGTACATGAAACTTGGGTCATCAAAAAGATATAGATCAGACTAAGAGATAAGCTTTTAGGCACAATGAGATGGTGAATATGAGCCCTTCAATAGTAAATATGTATATAAATGAAGGGTGGATCCTTGATTGATATTTTACAAATGTATAAAATTTAGATGCTATAAATATTTAATTTTAGTATCTACATTTTCTCCCTTTAATGTAGTAATGCATAAGGATGAAATTACTAGTTTAAAGGAAAAAATGCATAATTGGGTGTGTATAACACACCTTATATTTGATCGATCCCATTTTGAATGTTTTTATAGTGTATGACCTATAACTAAGATCATGTTATAGTATAAATTAGTGAATATAATTTAAAATTTTAAATAATTGAAATGTTTAAAAAAAAAGAGAGCAAGGAAGGAGTAAACTTTGTGTCAATGAAAACATGTTGCCTCTTGATCATTTGAATTAGTAAATATGATTCTTTATGAAGCATTTTAATTATAAAATGTTCATACCTGAATCTTAGATATTTAAAGAGGGAGATTAGAAGGTATTATTCCCCCAATCTAGTGTAAGGATGATTTGTGACATAGTTATTGATATCATTACATATCAATCACATAACTCAAGTGTGAATATATATAATATGGTAAGGGTGATTGATTTAATAAATCCATCATATATATCTAGTGAGTTTGGATGATTTAATCACTATAATCTATAATATTTGATAAGGTTAAATAATTTAATGACTTCAACCTATAAAATGAACCCACTGATAGAATAAAAAGTCTTGATAATAGTACATATTGGTGTAATCATTGCATCCTTATGAGTAGTATAACTAGTAAGTTTTATAATTTTTGGTGTAATATCATGATATATGCACCTCTAATATGTCTGAACTAGAGTATATATGTCATAGATATGAAAAACTCTATTTCAAATCCACGTAAAATCAGTACATTGTATAGGATTATAACCCAAGTATACATATCAATCATGGAACTAACTTGGATATTGTGTAAATGTGGAGGTCATGTCTTAATGGCATGTCCTCATTTAAATTTAGAGATAATAAGTAGGTTTATAAGTGAAGAGGTCATGACTTTATGACATTCCCCCACTGCAATATAGATAACTATGAAAACATGGAGGTCATGCCTTATATGACATGCCCCTCCCTTCGAGGCAAGGGTAATAGAAACTAGTAGGGACCTTACCTCAAAAGGAGAATGTAGATATTAAATTTGTGTATGAATCATGTAACATATAGGTATAACATGTTTAATTAGGGTAAATTTTAGTGGCTATTCTTCATTAATTCATGAATATTTTATATATTGTTATTTGGCTATTTTAAGGGGGTGGTGAATAACGTGGATTCACTTAAATTATTTAGGTTTAATTTAGATTTCTAGGTCGACTCACCTACTATTTACAATAAATTTCATACATATAAATATAGTTCACCACTTCATCAAAAGTCAATATGAGCTTATTCATCATTGTATGTAAATAAACATCCACCCATATACTCATAATGGAAACTTTTAGTAGCAAGAAACGGATAAAGGAAGTGTTTGTAGGTTTTATATATAGTCACATGCACGTCTATCTTCTACACCATATTATTATTCACATGTCCATTTGTATTCTCACCTAAACACTGTATGTTAACTTTCACTAGAATTTCAAAACACATACTTAGCGATTGACCAAAAAAACCTTAGTTAATTTATATATGGGATAGTAAAATCTACCCTATGTTGAAGTAAATATATCAATTCCACTTATGGTATGTGATAACCTTAATTCCTAAAATGCATGATATAGGTCATGTAAATGTCTAGAGGGTAACTATATAAGCTAAACAAGAAATCAAGCACACACACAAGAGTACTCAATGTATTAAAAATTAATGTTTTAAGGAAACATCATACAAGGGTCAAGTTTAAATATCACACAATAAAAATTAATGGCATATATAAATGTCCAATCCACATAGAATGACATATTCAAATGTCCAATCAAAATAAAATGGCATAAGGTCTAGTAGGAAAGTAATATATTCAAATTATCCATAAGAAATATAATAACATGAAATGTAATATACTCAAGGAAGTGAAAAATATATGAATAAAAAACAACCATAATAAGAATATTATAATAGTCCCTACATGTATGTGTTAGAAAAAATGTTATGTAGTGGGGCATATCAATTGCACTGTGAAACATATGACCATGGATATAAACATGTGTTAGCCATAAAATTTTAACATGATAATTTATAAATGATATGTAACCTATATTAATCATGATCAAAAAATTATGTGTCCCCATCGTACTATATGATGTGAGTAATGGAAAGGTCAAACATTTGAAAATGCATAGATAGTGTTTTTGGGTATGCCTATATTACACTCAAAATCATGAAACATATTTATGTATATGAATGAAATGATATACTATCTACTAACATAAAGAAAAAAACATATATTCTAAGTATATACACATAATTTTTTAAAAAATTTAGCATTTACTAATTCTTTCTCTTGTAGGAACCTATCGAGTTTCAATCTCTTTGATTGTACGCCTTAAAAAGTGCACCAAGAAAGGGTTGGGTGGATCATTAGTGCTTCATAATATTATTGGTTAACTCTATTATATCTAGACCCATTACAAATCCTACTTATACAAATCCTAAAGTAAAAAAACCCTCTTATCCAACTTTGTAAGCAAATATACTCTCAAATATTACCTAACTAATTAAAAACCCCATTTTTATTACTAGGCCAGACATGGTTGACCCAATTAAAAATTTTATGACATACATTATGGAACTAAGTAGGCCTAGATTGACCTAATTTGAGGCCAAATGATAACTTTCTCAAAACAAGGCATGGCAAGATGACCTTGTTAGCTAAAAATATGGAAGGGTTAGGACTTATCCATTGTCATAAATACAACCTTAACTTCAATTCAATAGGGATGAACATTCATTTTTGCATTATTATAACTTGAAATTTTGCTACATCTATATTTGAAGGAGCCATTGATTAGGGTTTTACTTAGAGGAAAGATAGTTTATCTTGTGGGAAGTCTTGGATGCAAGTAAGAATATCTTAGCCTATAGATGATTTCAACTTGTGTGATCCTTAAAAATACACAACAATCTCTTGCAAAACACCATTGGCCAAGTGGGAGATTGAGACTCGACAATTTCATTCAAAGGTAAGTATAATTAAATTTTGTTATTTCCTTTGATAGATAAATGTTGCACAAAGTAATAGGTTTTAATGTATAAATCATTACTTATATTAACTCTACACCTAAACATAGTATATCTATAGGGTTTTCTTGGCTTTCCATCTTCCACCTTAGGTGATAGGCTCCCATTTACCTACCATGATCCATTGTTTATTTTAAACCTTCCCCTTTTGTGTTATAAGTTTTGATAATAATAGATTAGATTTAATTTTATGCATTAAATACATAACTAGGGTTATTTCATGATATTATTTTCCTAAAGGTTGTAGAACCATCTCCTTTGGTGTTGTGTGATAAGTTCTCCCTTATTTAGGTATATCAATTCCAATTTAGTAATGTTCCTGATATACAAAGTATCATAATAGATGTTAGTTTATTACCTTATCCAATATTACATTTACTAATTAAGATAAATTA